>PVKU01006743.1:0-98312 GCA_004027475.1 Anoura caudifer
CTGTTCTTAAGTCAGCAACTGTGGCCCAGAAACATCCACTTTTAGAGAAGAGAAAAACCTTCATAAAGATCTCTCTTCCTTCTGTTACCCTCCCCTTATACATTAATTCTGGTTCCTATCTATCTCAGCATAATTACCCTGAATCCTCTGAATCCTGTCTCCTTCCTGTGGTCTGGTGCCACATTAGGCAAGGATTTGAGCAATGGGGTGGAAGTGATAAGTCTTTATTTGAGATTCTTACAGCCTGTTTACATTAGTTGTGCCACAGAATCAGCTTATCTGTGAAATGGTGATATTAATATTGTCTTAGGTTGTTGTATGAATTTAATGAGAAAATGCTGGTGAGGGGTTCCGCAAGGATCTGGCCACATCCTTTGCCTCCTTGGACTACTGAAGGGAACCTGGGAACCTTCTTGGGCCACCTGAAGGGTGGATTTTGTTTTTATGCAGTGTGGACTTGGCTTCTTTCTGCTCTGTTCTTCCTTCATTGATTGGCCAATTCTCTCCTTACTCTTTGGGTAATTCTGGAGGGGCCTAATTTAACCAGGTGGGAGAAATACCATTAACTCTTTGGGAAGAGTCTAATGCTCCAGGCCAATTCCCAAGACATTGGTCAGCACATAAGGGGCTGCTCTTGCTACCCTTGACCAAAGTACAAAGAGTGAATGACTTGTAGCCTGAAGGGGATGTTGGTTATGGTAAATGTCATGACTAAAATCAGCAGCCTGACATGGATTGAACATTTAATTTATAGAAGCACATGTGTTTGTTAATTAAATTACTGGGGCTTGAAAAATTTGTGTCTTTCAGAAGTAAAGGAGAGGATATAGGTGCTCAGCCTATCTTCCAGCTCAACCTGGAACCACATGATGTGAATTTGATAATTACAACTTATTTTTGTGCTACTTTAACTTACTTTGATGATTTATATGAGACCTCTAGACAGTACTTCACAGTAATATTAATTAGGAAATGATGATAGTTACTCTTAGATTTAGAAAATGTTTCCAGTTATGTATGAATATATCCTGTTTAAACACATATATACTAGGACTGACATGTAATATTAGAATAGCTATTAAAGTTATATTTAGTGAATTAACACATTGGGATTGGTTTATAGTTCTATTTCAAAAAATAATCTGATTATGTCAAATGCTATGACTTGAATAAAGGTCAACATTTTGGACAGCTTGGGCTCCTCCAGGACAACACAAGGCCCACAGAATCTGAAAAGATGCATAGGTTATCAGTATATTGCTGTGTTATTGAAGCCAAAGAAAGTAGAGCATCTTGGTTTGAAAACACAAATATTAACCTTGACAATAAGGGATGTAAGCAAGGTCTTGATTAATGAATTTACTTACAGTTCTGCTTAGCAATAAACATTAGTTGGGGTTTCTAGAATGTAGTTGGGATCTGTTTAAAACTGTATAGAAAATATTTGGGCTAAAATTTGAAGTAATCTCCAAATTTCTCAGTTCTCTTTTTAGACAATCCTGCTAAAGCTATGAAGTGATTTAGCGTGGGCTAAATTGTGAAGGAGACAAGGTCTTCCAGGCCTCCCCATCTTCCTCATCCTTCTTGCCCCTCCTGTGGCAGCCTGTCCTTGTATCTCTCTGTGTTCTCTTAATTGAAGTCTGGTTTCTGGAAAGGAGCTATGTTATCAGTCATCTGCATATAGTATGTCCATCTTTAAGTCAGAGGAGGATTCTATTTTCCGTAGGATGTGGAGTGAAATGATTTGTCTTTGTAAAGCAGATTCAGGCATCAGTTGGGAAGTTCATTTAGTCTCCCAGAGACTTAGCCTCATGGAGGGCCAAGTCCTCTGAAGCTGGCCCTTCTAGAGGGGTGAGATATTGTCCCATCATTGTTTCTCTCCCAATCAAAGCTCAGAGACAAATGAAAAGACACCAGCCCTTTTAACTTCAGAGGACTGATGGACAGGGGCTAGATCCAGACACCACATGGGGGCAGAAGCTGCCCTGTGGTCTGGGCCCATAGGACACTGAATGCTCTCCTCATGGCCCCAGGCTGGTGGGTGTTGGCATATCAAACTACCTCAGGCTTTTCAAATGACAGGACCCAGTGAGTCAGTGCATGCTTCCCAACCTCCTCCCTAGGAACCATTTCAATGTTTGACCTGTCTCATATTTATTAGGTGAGTTGGGAGTGAAAATAAGTTTGAAAGTTACAGAACAAGACTTTAATGAACTGAACTTTTTAGAAACACGACTATGTCTTAAAACACACGCACACACATGCACACACTTTTTATATACGGGTTAACATGGGGGCAGAGGTGATTGTTTAATCCCTGTAGCAAATTAATGGTTTTAGATAATAGTAGTATCAGCTGTGACAATGTGACATGTAACTGCAGAACAGCAAACCCAGAACTGCTCCATCCTACATCAAGGTGAAAATGCCAGCGTGGTGGCTCCTGTGCAGCAGAGACACTGCAGAGAAAAAAGAGTCCAGCTCTCAGAGACTGTGCGGTTTGAAAAGAATTAAGAAAAGCATGAGTGGGGTTTTTGGAAATGTTGACTGGGAAGCCCATAATTTAAATTGATTTGATAAAGCAGTTTCAACAAATTTGCATATGTTTTATAAGCAGCTCAGATTTTTTCCATTTTCTAGAACATTTCCACTCCTCTCCTTTAAATTAGAGCAAATCTGTTCCTCAAAACACTAATCTTAGTTTGAGCAAAGATTGAACGTTGCACATTAAAAATAGCACATTGATGCTTGGATGTGATGTCCATTAATGTCCACATAGATGCATTGGGGTTATAAAAGGACAGTATCAGGTATAATATCTCTCTCTCATGCTTTTCTACTCAGCTTTACCCAGAAAGTTAATTTTCTACTCTTGAAGGGCAGGGGTTACATAATCTGTAGTGTATACTTCCCAAAGCAATCAAATGAGACTCTTAAATAGAAATCCACCTGTGGGTGGGCTAGTAATTTCTTCCCATGTGAAAAGGTCCTGGTTAGAAATAGCTAAAATTGCCCTTCCTGTAAGCAAATGGAAGCATCCCATTACCTTGGAAGCCTTTGCCTACCTGGCTATGTTTACAAGGAAATATTTTCTTCTAAGAGATTCTACTAGTTGTAGCAAGCACTTGCAAAAAGCCAATCATTTTGTGAGTTATTTATTGCATGCTAATTTTATTAACTGTAAAGTCTGGAAAAGTAAATATGCCATATCCAGGCTCATCCAGTTGGACAGATAAATGAGCCCAGTCAATAAACTCAGCAGGAGGTAACATTTGATGTTAAACCTTATTAGATGGCAAATAGATAAATGGAAAATTAAAAGATAGACTCCTTCAGTCAATTCTTTGCTACTATAACAAGTTCTAATTTCACTTTGGAAAGCAGACTTGGTAAAGACACTCCCCTTCTTTTAACTCTGACAATGGCTAATGTTCTCTCCAGAATAAATGTCCATCTCTACTTTGGGAAGTCTTTTCTCCCTTCTCTTGATAGATTAAGTTTCTTTGTTAATGTAACAAAACTCCATAAGGGCAGGATGATATCCATGATATCTGTGAAGACATGTATATCTTGTTTGTTGTTGTATTTCCAGCTCTTAGTATGGACCTGTCTGGGAATCCAACAAAACATTTGCTGAATGAATGAATGAATGAATGAAGCAAGCATGTTTCTCTATCCCCTCCATCTCCATGCCTTCCCTCACCCCAACCCAAAATATTGGAAATAATAGGTGTTTGGTAGGTAGGGCAAAAATGGAACTTTGTGTATTTTACTTTTATATTTTCTGAGAAAAAGGAACAGAAGGAGGGACAAGGGGAAATGGAGACATGGTATAATTCCCATTTTCATGTGTTTCTTCACTTTTTTAAACAATTCACATTTTCTCTAAACAAATTTTAAAATTAACAATTAAGTAAAAGAGCACACTTTCATTTTGAAAATGATAAGCAATGAATAAATAAACAGTATAAAACAGAATTCACATATCCAAATACACATATCTTGTAATATAATTACACACACACTCAAACAGAATTTTGTTAATAGATATGTATCTTGTGACTTTATTTTTCATGTGATAATATATCTGGGAGAGATTTCTATGTTGGTTAATATAGATCTACCTCAGTAATTCACCCTGGAGGCACATTAGCATCACATGGATAGTTTCAAAAAAATGTAGATGCCCAAACCCTATCCAACACCGATGAAAATGGGATGGAGCTCTGGCATTGGTGTATTTTAAATAATCACCAAGTGATTCAAATACTTGCCCAGGATTGAGAACTATAAAACTTAATTTTTTAACAGCTGCTTGATTTTTAATTATATGAATAGACCTTAATTTATTTAATAAATCTCTTACTGATAGATTACTTCCCTTTCATTTCTTAAGATCATTTATCATTTGAAAAAAAGTTGAAACAATGCTAGAGGCTCATTCAAGCACTATTGGATCTAGGGTGAATTTTGGTATCATAGATCTTCTTGGGCCAGCAAAGGGGTTGAGTTAAATATTATAATTACAAATAATACTTGCTACAAGGCTGACTCATGACACAGGCACAGGCACAGGCTGTGGTTTTTTATGATATGTTGTAACTCAGAATCAGTGTAGTGATCATATGCTCAGATTGGTCAAGGGGCATTGTGACTCTCGTTGAGGGGAGCAGGGGCAGATTTTTAACTTGGTGAATTTAAATATAATCTTTCTTACTTTTCCCTCAAAAGGTCTGAAATTCTACAGTGAGTAGTGGAGACATCTCAAGAACTTACTTAGTAATTAATGCCTATCTTTTGGGTTTTTAAAATAATGAGGTTGTTTTGAAAGTAGTGAGGAGTCTTTCCAAGAGAATGACTTGTGACTGGATGCTATATTTTGCTTATGAAGTTGTCTGAAAACCTTTCTAGAGCAAATCAGGGTATAGGTAAATAAAAAAAATAAATTTGCATAAGGAAAGCCCTGTGCTCTTCTTTCTACTCATTCACCCTAATGATTCCAATGGTTTAAAAAATATTTTATAGACTTTATTTTATTCAGAGACAGTTTTAGGTTTACAGAAAACTGAAGATTGCAGTGGTTTTATTTGGTTTTCAGGACAGGTTTCTTCCCAGAGTCTTCTGAAGATTGTTTTTTTTTTCCCAACCAAAGGTGGTACCTTCCTAAGACTTACTCTCTGAAGGTCGCCCCCTGGCTTCTGCCCAGTAATTCTCAAACTTCACCATGCCTCAGAATCACCCAGGGGACTTGTGAAAACACAGGTTGCTGAGCCCACCTTCAGAGTTTCTGAGTCAGTAGGTCTGGTTGGGATCTGAGACTTTGCATTGCTGACAGTTCCCAGGTGATGCCGATGCTGCTCTTTGGCAGACTTTGAGAACCGCTGCTCCATACACATCGCTTGCTGGCTGACTTAGCAAGTCAAAGGACACAAAAATGGGATTGAACAGTGTTCTGTCTGGCAGCAGTCCTTTTTCTTTTGACTTGTGCCTGGTTGGATTTCTGTTTGTATTGGTCATAATCACAGCAGCTGCTGTATGGATCTATTTTTAATTGTGTGCCCTTTTGGAGGTTGTGTTTCTTCCTAAATAATGCATGGCTCAGGAGTAATGGTCAGTGTAGTGGTTACTTGAACACAATTTCCAAAGCAGGGTCACTCAGATTACCATTTTTACTCATTTTTACTACCTGTGTCAGTAGAGCAGACAGATTTAAGAAACCTAGACTGTAAGATACACATTAACTGGGAACTGAGAACAGTTAAGAGATGAAAGAGGCTATGATTTGTCTCAGCTACCAGCAATTTGTCTTCAGAAACCATGACAGCTACCTCCTGATTTCCATTATGCAATGCAATTGCAAATAGTATTCCACAGCAATCTTAATCAATAGAGGGTCACAGAGGCTCTTCTTTCCCCACAGTGGGGGAAAATGGCCTATTAACCCATTTAATTGATAGAACACACTCTCTGGCAAAAGACAGACATCTCTTTTAGCTGTAATTAGGGACTTTCCTGATCTTTAAGCACTCTTAATAACATAAAAATATATCTGTAATCTTTATGTATTTTAAGTACATAATGAGCACAAGGTTGGTGGGGTGGGAAGGGGTCCAGGTATAGCCTTGTTCAAAGTCACCTTTATATTTGTTTCCAGATGAGGTCAATCTCTGCTGCTCTATTCCATTAGGCCCAGCAAGTTAATAGGCATGTGTTCTCAATGTTGGCCATTAGTCTCCTTCCAAAACTCTTCCAGCCTCCCTCTGCACTTGGGGAGGTTGGTTCCTTGATATAATATAGCCTCAGATCTATTATTTACTGACAGCTTTGGAGAAGTCATGGATCTGTCTCTGTGTCCCTCAAGTGGTACACTGGGCTCCTTAGGGACATGACGATGGTGACATATTCTTGCTCTAGCATCTCACCCTTTCTTCCTTTCACATGGATGGAGCATGGATGGACTCTGGATTTGATTAGTGTTTGTACCAAGTATTTACATTGTGACAGTTCTGTATATTAGAGTTCTTAAAAATATTTACCCTCTTAGCTCTAAGAATGTTTGCATTTATATTGTTTATAGAACAAATGTCATATGAAACTTATGCAAATTTCTTGTATAGATATCTGTGGCCTATAGATATTTACCATCAGGTGCTATCTATTCATGATAGATTATTGTAATGTACTTATTTAGCAGTGCTGATTCTCTTTTGAGTAAAACAGATTAATATGACCTATATGAAGTAGGTCAGGCTCTTAGTCAGACTGCCTTTAGATTCTGATGTAATACTTATTAGCTATATTATCTAAATCAAACTAGTTTATCTCTTTAAATCTTAGCTTGCTTATCTGTAAAGAATAGTTAATTATAGGACCTCCTTCATAAGGTTTTAAATAAATAAAGGTTTTGAATAAAGAGAAAGTGCAGAGAGTCCTAAGCAAGATCCCTGGCATATAGTAACATGTTTGTTTCAATGATGAGAATGAGGAAGATGAGGTTGATGTTTACCTTCAGTAGGATATTCATTTTGAGTTATACCTCTCCTCCAATTTCTCAACGTTCTTACTGACTTGCCTTATTTGATGGACAATGGCAGGTTAGCATTAAAGGGGTAGTAATTGACCAAGAAACAGCACAATTGATAGGTCCAAATAGGCTCTGGCATGGAGCAGGAGTATCTTGTTTGCCTGAAGGTCAGACATGAGAGCTGGACCTTGTAAATGCCATGCTCCAGCCTGCTGAGCTAAGAAAGTGGTGTACCGCTATTCTTTCCAAATCCATATTGCCAGGTGGTAAGAGTCAGTTTTATTTAATGGGCAGGAACCAAAATAAAGATTGGATGTCTCAAAGATAAACTGTGCTAAATTTTAATGTTGTTCCAACACCCAAACAAAAGTGCCACTAGAATTCAGGTTTGAAGAAAAACAACAAATTTTGGCTTCTTTTGATTTTTTTTCTGAGTATCCTGGTTTGATGGTATAAAAGGTAAAATTGTGGTTGAGGATAAGCAGTCAACTAACTCCAAGCCTGGATGGCAGCCTTTAAGTTTGTCTTTGGGTTGGAATTCCCTTTCTTTGCTGTGTTTGGTACTTTGGACAAAGAATACTACCTTGTATTGAGGGAATAATTTTTTTTCCTCCTAGAGATGGACTACGTAACACATATCTATCGCCTTCTGATATAGATGTCAGAAATGAAAGCATTAAAAGAATTCAGAGGTACTTTCTCTAGAACTCACATTCATTTTTGGACAACCAGAACAAAAAGTAGAACTAAGTACTGGGTTGGTCAAAAAATTCATTTGGTTTTCCACATGATGGCTCTAGTAGTGCTTAGTTGTTTTTAACTTCATCTGAAACAATTTTGTTAGATTGGATTGTGACAGCTGTCATATCAGCATACATTTAAAAAAACTTATCAAAATTGGTGAAATTTTGTGCAGCCATTTTAATATTGAAGGTGGAAGAAGATGTGCAAGATTTTTGTCATATTATGCCTTATTTCAAGAAAGGTAAAAAACACAACTGAAATGCAAGATAAGATTTGTATGGAGAAGGTGCTGTGATTGATCAGACGTGTCAAAAAAAAGTTTGCAAACTTTCTTGGTACTATTAACATTTTGGCTAAATAATTCTTTGCTGTAGAGCTGTCTTATGCATTGGAAGGTGTTTAGCTGCAGCCCTGTCCTCTATCCACCTGAAGCCAATAGCAGAAGATAGCTGACATACTCAAAATATCCGAATCAATGAAGTTATTGGTGAAAATGAAAAAATTTGTCTTTTATTTTATGAAAAAACTAAACGGACTTTTTGGCCAAGCCAATATATTCAATTTTGACTCACACTATGACCTATCTTGCTCCACCTTTTATAATGTGAATGATTCAGCCAAGCACATAAATTTTGTCTTGGTAAATTAATCAAACATGGATAATGCACTCAAATGTAGAAGGACTTCACAGGGAAAGAAAAATGATATTTTCACAATGTGGAATTCTCTGGTCTAGTTAGGAAGTATGGAATCCTATCAGAATGTTGTGAGATAATGCTAAATAGTTCTTGATAGAGTTCTTTAAACTCAGGAGTGCCAGATCTCTTTTTTTTCCCACCAAGAAAAGCAGAATAAGATGAAGAAATGCTAGCACATTATCCACTTATTCTCCTTTTTTAACAGGTGAAATAGGTAATAATGAATCATGGGTAATAAATACCCAGGAGGTATTTATTCAGCATCCCATAAGCATATGTATTTAGTTTGACCTTCTAGGCCCCCTAGGGGACAACTATGAGAAAAGTACAAGATTCTAAGCCTTCACATTGCTCAGAATCTAGTTGGGGAGAAACCACTAACTCCTAGAAAATAACAATGAACAATATAAAATGCTGTAATAAGGGCTATAGCGTGGTGCCAGTGTTTAAAAGAAAGACTGGCTTCACCAGAGGAAGCTGCAGTTATTAGTGAAGGCTTTGTGTGCTTACGTGGGATTGGGCTGGGCCTAGAGAGACAGGTAGGTGTGTGTAAACCGAGAGGCCAGGAGAGGAAAAGGGCTCTTCCAGACATGGAGAAATCCATCAGTCTTTGACCTGAGGCCTGATCCTGTTCAGTTATATGAAAATGGAAGTTAAGTGGAAACCTCATTCTATCCTCATAGCTTCTCTCTCCTATGACAAACTTCAAAGAATCACTTTAAGTGTCTCTTAGGAGACACTTAAATTCAAAATGAGGAAGGTTGGAAGGCTATGTCCTCAGCTCTCATTGATCACAAAAACTCGAGCCTCAGTTAAGACCCAAGCAAGTGGGTACAAAGCATCCAGAGGGCAGAAGGCTATGCACTCTCACCCAGAGGTAGGAAAAGATAAAGGAGGTGAATTGCTGTGGGATTCAAGGAAGGAGTCAGAGGATCCACGTGAAGCCCTACCTCCTATTTTTTGCACTTCGGAAATCCATGTAGCTTAAGATCAAAAAGAAAAATTTCTGATTCACCACATACCTATCCTGACTGTTTATACCATTCTCATTAAGCATAGATACACAGTTTAATTGCTGAGAGGGAAATTAAATGCATTATCAGTGAATCAGTTTTATTTGCTTTATTCCAATAAGAAAAGCCATCATCCTTGAAGAGCTCACAGTTTCTTCTTTCTATCTTCTTGACCCTTGAGTAAATGGGGAGCAACCACATATACACTTTCTCTGTTTCGCAAAGTGGTCACAGATCTCAGTAGGGTAAAAATTTGGAGAATTTACAGTATTCTAAGTGCAGAGAATTTACAGTATTCTAACTGCAGAGTGAGTTGGAAATATGTTCTGTCTCGTAAATAGTGACTATTTTTCTTTTTAATGCTGTGGCACTTTAACTTGTAATTTCTACTCTTGTAACCCCATGATTTAAATGGGAGTTTGAAACCACTGGGATGGAATGAAATTTAAATCCTTTGAATTTTTTTCACTGTCCTGAGGAAAGAAGATAGTAGAAATTCCATTTTTTATTTTGAATTACTTTATTTCATTTTTTATGCAGCTAAAATTCCTAGTAAGTTTTGTGTTTATAAATTAATACTTATAGGTGACACCATGCTGAAAATACAATAGATTAAGCACATTTTCCCCACAGCTTCCATCTCTAACAAAAATAAAATACCCAGCATCCTCCATAACTGCATACCCCATCTGTCACCTCCATGGTGATCTGAGCCAACACTGTCCTGGGACTAGTTGGGGGTCAGAGGTCGGCCTGTGCAGCAGGATGGGTTTAAGCACATGCTGGGAGCATTGGGATTTTAAGTGTCAGACTTATATTTACCCTTAAGTATTTTTCTGAATTATGAAGAAGTAAATGAAAACCTGTATTTTTAGACTATGATTATAGCCAAATATCAGCTGTTATTGATCAGTATTAGGCATAGCATGTGATAAAAAATTTAGATATTTAACCAGTGATTTAAAATATTATAGTGGTCCAAGGTTGATGAATAAATATTATTTTAACATTTTATTTAAAAAATTCATGATATTTAAACTAATAGCATTAATATTTCATTGTAGTAAAGTGGTATAAATTTGGGATTTGAACTAAAATAAATGTAAAACATATGAATAATTCTGATTACATCTGCATGATGAAAATTACCCTTAAATAATCTATGCCCAGTTTGAAAATGGTTCTTATGATTATTCCTTCCTTCTACTTGCTCTGGGCTTTGTTTGTTGTTGTCTCTCTAGTTCTTGTAGATGTAGAGTTAAATGGTTAATTTGAGATATTTTTACCTTCTTTAGGTAGGTTTGCATTGCTATGAAGTTTCCTCACAGGACTACCTTTACTTTGTCCCATTGGACTGTTGGGCTGTTGTGTGTTCTTTTTATTTGTTTCCAGAAACATATTGATTTCTTCCTTGATCTCATTGTTAACCCATTCATTATTTAATAGCATGTTATTCAGTCTCAATGAATTGAAAAGTTTTTGAGCTTGTTTCATTATGGTTGGTTTCTAGTTTTAAGGCAATGTGATCTGAGAAGATGCTCGATATGATTTCAATTTTCTTGAATTTGTTGAGGCTTGTTTTGTGTCCTATCATGATGTCTATCTTTGAAAATGTTTTATGTGCATTTGAAAATAATGTGTGTTTTGCTTCTTTGGGGTAAAGATCAGAGCAGAATTAAATGGCATAGAGACTAAAACAACATTCAAAGGATCGATAAATCCCAGAGCTGGTTTTTGAAAAGATTAACAAAAATCAACAAACTTTTAAGCAGACCCATCAAGGAAAAAAAGAGAGTGGACCCAAATAAATAAAATCAGGAACAAAAAAGAGAAATTATAACTGATACCACAGAAACACAAAGGATTGTAAGAAATTACTATGAACAACTATATGCCAAGAAATTTGACAACCTGGGTGAAAGGGACAAATTTTTAGAAACATATAGTTTTCCAAAACTAAGTCAAGAACAAGCAGAAAGCCTGAACAGACCTATAACAACTAGTGAAATTGGAGCAGTAATCAAAAAACTCCCGGCACACAAAAGCCCTGGACTGGATGGCTTCACAGGTGAATTTTACCAAATATTTAGGGAAGAGGAACTCTTATTCTTCTCAAACTATTCCAAAAAATTCAAGAAGAGGGAATACCTCCAGACTCTTTTTATGAGGCCAGTATTACCCTAATTCCAAAACCAGGTATAGACACAAGTAAAGAAAGACCACTACAGGTCAATATTGCTGATGAACATAGATGCTAAAATCCTCAACAAAATATTGGCAAACTGGATCCAGCAATGCATTAAAAAGATCATATACCATGATCAAGTGGGATTCATCCCAAGGATGCAAGGATGGCATAATATTCACAAATCAATGAACATAATACACCACATAAACAAAATGAAAGACAGAAATCACATGATCATATCAAATGCTGAAAAAGCATTTGATAAAGTACAGCACCCATTTATGATAAAAACACTTAGCACAGTGGGAGTAGAGGGAGTATACCTCAACATAATAAAGGCCATATTTGAGAAACCTATAGCCAACATTATACGCAAAGGGCAAAAATGAAAAGGTTTCCCCCTAAGATCAGGAATAAGACAAGTGTGTCTGCTTTTACCAATTTTATTCAACATAGTATTGGAAGGTCTAGCCACAGTGATCAGACAAGAAAAAGAAGTAAAAGGCATCCAAATTGTAAAGGAGGAAGAAAAACTGTCATTTGCAGATGATATGATATGATAATATACATAGAAAACCCTATACACTCCACCAAAAAAACTACTTGATCTAATAGGTGAATTTGGGAAAACAGCAGGATACAAAGTCAATATTCAGAAATTGAAGGCATTTTTGTACACCAACAATGAGATATCAGAAAGAGAAACTAGGAAAAAATCCCATTTACTGGAGCAACAAGAAAAATAAATCCTTAATTTAAGGATTAATTTAAGGAGTACAGGCCTTACTTTAATTCCTTAAACTAGGAATTAACTTAAACAGGGAGGTAAAAGGCCTATATCAGAAAACTACACAACACTGAAGAAAGAAATAAGGAAGATACAAATAAATGGAAACTTATACCATGTTTATGGTTTTAAAGAATTAACATTATTAAAATGTCCAGGCTGCCCAAAGCAATCTATAGATTCAATGCAATCCCTATTAAAATACTAATGACATATTTCACAGATCTAGAACAAATATTTCAAAAATTTATATGGAACTGAAAAAGACCCCAAATAGCCTCAGCAATCTTGAGAAAAAAGAACAAAGTAGGAAGGATCACACTAGCCTGTATCAAACTATACTACGAAACCACTATAATCAAAACAGTCTGTTACTGGCAGAAGAACAGACACATAGATCAATGGAACAGAATAGAGAGCCTAAAAGTAAACCCATGTCTCTATTGTCAGTTCATTTTTGACAAAGGGGGCAGGAGCTTAAAATGCGGTAAAAAATAGCCTCTTCAACAAATGGTATTGGAAGAACTGGAATGATATATGCAAAAAAAGTAAGCTGGACCACCAGCTTACACCACATACCAGAATAAACTCAAAATGGATAAAGACTTAAAGTGCCTATTAGTAGACGAGTAGATCAAAAAACTGGTACATTTACACAATGGAATACTACACA
The DNA here is from genome assembly GCA_004027475.1 of Anoura caudifer. Lineage (NCBI taxonomy): Eukaryota > Metazoa > Chordata > Mammalia > Chiroptera > Phyllostomidae > Anoura > Anoura caudifer. The sequence goes on from PVKU01006743.1 coordinate 13,128, forward strand.
GCAGAAAGAAAGAACTTCTACCTTTTGCGACAGCATGGATGGAATTGGAGTGCATTATGCTAAGTGAAATAAGCCAGGTGGCAAAAAACAAATACTGTATGATTTCATGTGTAAGAGGAACCTAATGAACTAAACAAAAAAACAGCAAAATAGATCCAGAGGCATGTAAACATGGAGCAGACTGAGTGCTACCAGAGGGGATAAGAAGGGAAAGAAGAGGAAGGGACTAGTCAAGGAACAGGTATAAATGACCCATGGACATGGACAGTAGGGTGGGGATTGATTATGGGAGCCAGTGGTGGGGGCTGGGCAGGGCAGGTGAAAGTAATGGGGGGAAATTGGGACAACTGTAATAGAACAACAATAAAAAAAGTATTTTTTTTATAAGAAAAGAAGTTTTTTGTGAACTTCTATGGTAGGAAGCCTGTGATATTTGGTGGTGCAGTCTCCTTGATCACCTGAACTTGATCCTCTTGGGATGCCCTTTCTGCTGTTTAGGTTGGTTCTCTGGATGTATTTGGGTTTTGGTTGTTGTTGGGTCTTTCTTTGGTGAGTCCTTCCCTCTAGCTAGTTGACTGAGAGTCACTCTGACCACCATGTCTTGTGTGCTGTTGTGCAGGTGCAGACGGACTGTGCTGAAGCTGATTATTCTGTCTGTCCGAGGTTATAAGGTCTCCTAAAACATTTTAAAAATGTCCATTAATGTGCATGATATTTAAAAACACTGAAACTGCTTTTTGTGCCAGTACCAGACTGTTTTTATTACTATAGCTGGTAATATAGTTCAAAATGAGGAAGCGTGATTCATCTAGCCTTTTCCCCCTCTCAATATTGCTTTGACTATTTGGGGTCTTTTATGGCTCCATATTAATTTCAGGGTTATTTGTTTTGGTTCTGTGAAAAATGCTTTAGTATTTTGATAGGGATTGAATTGAGTCCGTTGATAGCTTTGGGTAGTGTGGACATTTTAATATTAATTTTTACCATTTATGAGCACAGTGTATCTTTTCATTTATTTGTATAACCTTTAATATCTTTAATCATTGATTGGTTTCAGAGTACAGATCTTTCACTTCCTTGGTTTTATTCCTTGTTTTGCTGCAATTATAAATGGGATTGTTTTCTTAATTTCTCTTTCTGATATTTGTTATTAGTGTGTAGAAATGCAACAGATTCTGTGTATTAATTTAATATCCTGTAAATTTAATAAATCCTTCTATTCTAATTTTTTTTGTGTAGTATTTTGGGTTCTCTCTCTCTCTCTTAATCCTCACCCAAGGATGTATTTATTGATTTTAGAGAGAGAGGGAAGGAGGAAAGGAGAAAGAGTGAGAGGAACATCAATGTGAGAGAAACATTGATCAGTTGCCTCCCGTGCCCTAACCAGGGACTGAACCCATAACCTAGGTATATACCCTGACTTGGAATTGAACCCACAGCTTTTTAGAGTACGGAGCAATGCTCCAAATGAGCCACCCAGCCAGGGCTAAACTTAAAATTTGATTTCAACTTCTAGAGCAGCTCTGCCTAATAGAAAGTTTTATGATGATGGAAATGTCCTATATCTCTATCACTGTCTGGTGGCGTAACCACTAGCTACGTGAGGCTACTAAGTGCTTGAAATGTCTAGTGTTCAGACTGAGGAGCTGAAATTCTACTAATTTATTTTTTGAGGACTTTTACATCTGTGTTCATCAGGATTATTATTTTTTGGTAGTTTCTTTATCTGGTTTGGTGTCGGGATAAAACTGGCCTCATGGAATGAGCTTGGAAGCTCTTCTTTCTCTTCCCTTTTTTTGAAATAATTTGAGAAGAATAGTTATTCACTCTTGTTTACATGTTTGATAGAATTTACATGTGAGTCAATTTTGTGTATCTTTTCAAAGAATCAACTACTAATTTCATTGATCTTTTCTCTTATTTTTTTAGTTATTGCTCAGTTATTTTGCTCTGATCTTAATTATTTTCTTTCTTATACTGATTTTGGGCTTTGTTTGTTCTTTTTCCAGTTCCTTTAGGTGTAAAGTTAGATTGTTTATTTGAGATTTTTCTTTTTTCTTGAGGTAGGCCTGTATGGCTGTAAACTTCCTTCTTGTAACTGTTTTTGCTGTGTCCTATAGATTTTGGAACACTGTGCTTTCATTTTCATTCATCTCATGGTATTGCTTCCTCATTTATTTCTCTTTTGATCCATCGATTGTTTGGTAGCATGTTGTTTAGCCTCCATGTATTTGTGTTTTTTCCAGTTTTCTTTTGTAATTAATTTCTAGTTTCACACCGTTGTGGTTGGAAAAGAAGCTTGATTTGATTTCAATCTTTTTAAGTTTATTGAGGCTTTTTTTGTGGCCTAACCTGTGATCTATTCTGAAAAATGTTCCAAGTGCTCTTGAAAAACTGTGTATTCTGCTGTTGTTGATGGAATGTTCTACATGCAGACATGTGCCACATAATGATGTCTTGGTCAATGACAGACCGCGCACAGGATGGTGGTCCCATAAGATTAAAATGGAGCTGAAAAGTTCCTATTGCCTAGTGATGTTGTGGCTATTTCAAGTTATAGCAGAAGACGTTACTCTTGAGTTTGTGATGATGCTGGTGTAAACAACCTACTGCCCTGCCAGTTGTATAAAAATACAGCATATGCAATTATGTACAGGACATAATACTTGATAAAAATAATAAATGTTACCAGTTTTTATGTTGACTATATAGTATACTTTTTCTCATTATTTTAGAGTATACTTTTTCTACACGTACAAAAAAATAAGTTTGCTGTGAAACAGTATGCCCTGTTATGTTAGCAGCTGCCTTATATATCTCCTGTTTACTGCATCTCCTGATTCCATTCTATTCTCTTGCATTTGATTTAATCTTGTTTTGTTTCTAATGGCCCCTAAGCATACAAAATCCACTGCTAATATTGCTAGTAAGAGGCCACATTGAATGAATGACCTGAAAATGAAATAAAAAATGATTAGGGACAACAAATGTGGAGAATTAGTGATGCTATTGCCCATCAGTCAGGCTTGCCCCATTCTGCCATAGCTGTGATCATGAAGAACAAGAACCAAGTGCAGAATCTATTAAAGGATCTGCCTCGCTGTAGGCAAACAGACTAACAAAGTTCGAGAAGGGCCTATATCAGACATGGAGAAACTTCTAATGACCTGGATCGAAGACCAGACATAGCAATGTATTCCTCTTAGCACCATGATGATCATGGCTCAAACAAAAAGTTTGTTTTTTGTCCATTCTTCTTCTGTTAACCTGCTACACTATTCCACTCCAAGGCATCTTTAACTAAAGCTAGAATATATTGTGTTATATCTTTACTTTAAAAACACTTCTGATCTTTTTAGAGTTCCTCTAGGTTTTCCTATCAGTTAAAATAGCTTTTTTTCCCCCCTGGCTGGTATGACTCAGTGAATTGAGTGCTGTCCTGTGAACCAAAGGGTCTCCAGTTTGATTCCTAGTCAGGGCCAATGTCTGGGTTGTGGGCCAGGTCCCCAGTGTGGGGTGCATGTGAGAGGCAACAACACATTGATGTTTCTCTGCCTCTCTTTTCCCCTCTCTAAAAATAAATAAATAAAATCTTTTTAAAAAGCAGCTTTTTATACCTTTGGTTTCCATGGAAATGGATTCCAGGACTACTTTAGTAAACCACTAGCTTAGTGTACCAGTGGAAAGTTGGAGCATTGTGGAGCAACACAATAAACATCCTACATGTAAGAGGAGAGCAAGCCTGATAGAAACCTTTAGAACTATGGTCATGAAATTGTGTGAGCATATTTTTTTTTTACTGCAATCAGCAAAATTTGGAACGTGAGTCCCGCATTGCACACAAATGATTTGGGAGCATTAGCATGAAATTTATTGTTCACTAATTAGCTCAAGGAAAAAAGAGCTGAATTAACTTGAGGTATTTATTTCAAATGCAATAGTATGTAAGAAGCAATGGAACCCCATTTCTAAATTTTCAGCAACATTCCTGAATTTTTACAGGTGCCAAGAAGTAAAAGGTGGAAGAGAATGTAGGTGCATGAGAGCCTTCCTTGGGCTATTTGCCTTTTGGTGAAAAGGAGATCATTTCCTAAAGCTCATAGGAATCTACCTGGTATTATCTGCAAATATACCTTTTAGGAATCTGGGGTACAAAACAGAACTCAATAGAAAAATATAATAGGGATTAAAGACGGGGCAGACATAAAAATCAGAGATTTTCTGGGAAAAATAGAACTACTTTTATAAAAAGCCTTAGGTTTCTGAGTAAGTAGAAGGAGAGGGGCTAATTAGATTTTGGGGGTCAACCATGACTTTGCCCCTACAACTCTGATTTTTGTTATCTCATAAGGGAGCAGAGCGGGAAGAAAGAGAAAAATAAGAAGGAAGAAAAAAAGATGGGACAGTGAAGAGAAGGATTGGTGGTGTGTGCCTAGTTGATTGTGCTTATTTGGAAGGAGAGAATAAATCAAATTCCTCTTTTCCCTAATGTGGATTTTAATATTTAAAATTACCAGTGCCCTTATTGAGGATATTAAGATGCTTTTATGTTGAACTGATTAAAATTACATTCAGAACAATGAATGACATATAATGTATAAATATCCTACCTAGACACATTTTGCTCTTTTTAAAGCATAACAATTATAAACAGCTGTAATGGAAAGTGTTCAGAAGCATTCTGAAATGCTTCCGAAAATGCTCCTGAGAGACGGGGTTGCGGGGCGAGAGACACAGGCCCATTGGGTCCTATGAAATGGGTTAATATATGATTGGGGGGCTCCCCACCTGCCTGGAAGGATTCAGGACTCTTGCCTCTAATAACATCAAAGGGAGATGGAACTACTCTGGAAATCAGCATTCATTTCCTTTTCAATCTTTCTATGAATGAAGATGCCTGTTAAAATAGGTTTTTATATCTGGTAGGGGGAATTTATCAAGGCTGACTGACTTTGAACCCAGTCATTTCTTGAAGCATTTGGAACACGGCTCCTAAGGATCACGCCTGCTGCTTCCCCTTGCCCAGGCTGCATCAGACTTCATCAAAGCCATCTTAGTTCCATTTTCCCAGTCCTATAGATTGTATAGAAAGGGAGTCTTTTGGGCTTTGGTGATTGTAATGTAAATGTGCCATCCTCTCCCTGGAGGCAGCCTGACTGTGCTGAAGGGTAGCTGAGATCCAAGCGTTGGCAAGGAGCCCTGTGGGGTGTGCGGCAGGCAGGTCAGCCTGCTGGCTTTGAGAAGAGCCTTCCGTGAGTGCCAGTGCAAACATTCACCAACTCACTGTAATTTCTGAGGCAAAACTCTGTGGAACTGGCTGGAGGGTTCCTCCCACTGCCCCCATCCCAGAGGCACACCTGAGCAGCCCCTAGACAGCGCTCCCCTCTGTAAAGGATCTAGTTAGCTCCAGAGTGTCCCTGGGGCATAGACCTGGAGATGCTTGCACCCACCCCCTTTTCCCTCTCTACAGTCTCTGCTTTACTTTTTTCTTGCTTTCTATGGGTTGCTGGAACATTTCATAGAATACCATTTTGATTTCTCTATTGTGTTTTAAAGTGTGTCTCTTTATATAGCTTTTTTAGTGGTTCCTCTAGGTATTATATTTATATATACATAATGTATCACAGTCTACTGGTATTGACGTTTTACCAGTTCCATTGAAGTGTAGTAACCTCCCATTACCCTCCCCTTTTATGGTTGTTTTACTCTTTTCTCTGTATGCCTTGAGAACTACGGTAGGCAGCGCTCCAGTTTCTGCTTTAAGCACAAACCTATTTAGAAAACTAAAGAGAGGAAGTAAAGTCTTCTGTATTTACTCCTATTTTTGGTCTGTTGTTTTTTCTTCTTTCATGATGTTCCAAGATTCCTCATTTTATCTTTTCCTTTCTTTTTAGGGAGGTTTTTTTTTTTTTTTTTTCCAGCTATTCTTTTAGGGTGGGTCTGTTAGCAATAGATTTTCTTAGTTTTCCTTCATAGAAGAATGTTATTCTTGAAGAATATTTTCTCTGGACCTAGAATCCTAGGTTGACAGTTCTGTTCTTTCAGCACTTGAAAAATGTTGCACCACTTCCTTCTGGCCTCCTTGATTTCTTATGAGAAATCTATCATTCCATTTCTTAGTCCCCTGTAGTTAATGCATCATTTGTCTGGCTACTTTCACATTTTGTCTTTGTCGTTAGTTTTCACAAGCATGGCTGTGATGTGTCTTGGTGTAGATTTCTGGGTTTATCCTGTTTGGTTTTTACTGAGATTCTTAAAACCATCTTTTGCCAAGTTGGGTAAATTTTCAGCCATTATTTCATTAAATATTGTACTTTTCAGCTCTACCTTCTTTCCCCTCACCTACTAGGGGTCAGATGACCTAAGCTTCTGTCATCTTTTATTGTAATCCCACAGGGCTCTGAGACTGTTCATTTTTTTTTTTCAGTCTGCTTTCTATTGTTTTGATTGGGCAGTTTATATTTTTCTATCCTTAAATTCATTGATTCTTTTCTCTATCCTCTCCATTCTACTGTTGAACCCATCCAGTGAGTTGTCATTGTTTATTAAATTTCTGTAATGGCATATTTTAATTCTAAAATTTCCACTTTTTTATATCTTTCTTTGCTGAGAATTCCTACTTCTTCACCAAATCTCTCTAGTTTTTCATTTGTTTCAAGAATGTAATTTCTCATTGAAGCTGGGATCACTGTGGCTGTGAGAAGGAGGGGTGCCTTGATGCTGCTCCTACGTGACCTCCACTGACACCCCTGGGGATTGACACTGCTGAGTGGTGATGGTGGAGTCCTGACTGTCCACTAGGCTTGTCCAGTACCACCTCAGCAAGGAACTGAACTCAGCAGAGAGGAAAGACCAGGCTCCCTCTCCAACCTGCTCTGAAACCATCCTGGTGGGGTATTGGGAAACCCCATTTCAGTTTAGGCTCCCCATCCTTTTGCTGTTCAGATGGGGGTGAGACTGCAGTCCTTCTCTGCAGTGTTTTAGGTACAATGGTTATAAACTAAAAGTTTTCTATCTAAAAGGGGCTAGGCTGTCCCTTTCTTGGTACTTCGGATAGAGAGTAGGGTTGTTATTTTTTTTGTCTCTGCCTGTTGGCATGTCCAGGATGCTGACTTCTTCAGTGTCTATCCTGGAATATATTAGGAGAAAAAGTCTGGGCACTCACCACCATGTCATTCTTTGGGTCCTGAGGTCTTTAACCTTCTTTACTTCTCTGTACCTTCAGAGTTTTCTTGTGTTTGCTTTAGATATAATGTCCACGTTTTTTAAGCTATTTTGTGGGAAGAATAGGGAACAGTATGTTCATTCCATCTTTTGGTCAAAACCCCTTTTGATTCTTATCTTTATCTACACTAGACACCCTTTATGTAGCTCCACTTTTTCAAGGTCAGGGAACAGGGTATGGTTCTAAGAATATCCAATAATTCTATAGGAAGCTTATTTTGGACCCGGAATCACTGCAGTCTAGAGCCAGCTTTAAGCAGTGGAACAGTGGCATGGAGAGTGGGACACAGTGGCCTAATCACACATTTTTCAGTTAGATGAACCTTAGTTCAAATCCCGTTTCTACCATATAATTGTTAACATAACACTGATATGTTATCTAACCTCCCTGAGCCTCATCAGTCCTATCTTTTGTGAGGATTAGAAGTGGTATATTTTTGGTGCCTTGGAGCCTATTAAGAGCTGTAAGAGAACAGCTATTATTCTTATATAGCAGATTATAAATTCTCCAGATATGTTGTCAATTTGACCTTTGCCAGGAAAGAAACAAACTCAGTGAGGGGGGACTTTTTATGTAAGAAAGTCATAGTTAAATAATAAGTCCCAGAAGTGATGTTTTTCTATCCCAATAATGCATCTGGGTAGGAATGTAATTTAGAACATAGGGCAAGCACAGGGATTCCCCTGAGGAAGGTGGGGTACCGTCAAGCAATGGGTGGCTTGTCATTAATATTAATGCTGTGACGAGACCCTATTCTCTGTTTACAAGATTTCACACTGCAAGAAGCAAATGAAGGGACCTTGGGAGGAGGTTTCTCTGCTCCCTAAAGAGAACCAGACGAATGAATCATTGTCAGTATTTTAGGCAGTGTTCTGCTGATAACCTCGGCTTGATCGCTCACTGGCTTCAAAATAGGTCTTTCAGCTCCTAACTACAAGTCAGGTGAGAGCTCTGAGGGCAGGACGGAGGCGTCTGGTGCTTCTCCTTGGAGATGGGCATGGGGAAGGGTGGACTTTTCAGCTAGAAGGGGCAAGGGGGCTATTGCTGGTAATGAGTCACTGGATCTTGATGAGTCTGGATAAAGGTGGTCCACAGAGGCCCTTTGACCATTGTGGGGACTGAATCAATATGCCAGTTTGGAACACTTGTGAAGAAGCACAGCATTAGGTCTGCTTCCGGAGACAGAGGATTCTTATATAAGTAGTTTATTAAAAACTGTCTTTAGGAGAAAGGATGTGATTTTAGGTGAAGTCTAGTGTCAACCTAGTGATGCACTATTGCATCCATTGCATCAGAGCCTGTTCTGTCTTGTGGCAAAGAAGTGAGGATTTTGTTTCCTTACATCAGTCAGTCCTTAGTGAGGGAGAATCCAGCCCTAAATCAGGGATAATTCCCAGACACATTTGTGCAATGTGGCTCTATCACCCAAAGGAAATTCTCTGGAGAAGGTTACAGGTGTGAAGTGAGCAGTGGCACTGCCAGAAGCTGGAAGAGGAATCCTTGGCAAGATGGGCAGGGCTCAAGAGCCTCTAAAGCTCTAGGCTTTATCGGTAACATCATGTGAAAACCATTGGCTAGGAGAACAGAAGGCCTGGCTTCTCTCTAATTTGCTATGTGACCTTGAACAAGTCATTCCATCTCTCTTCCTTACATGTGAACAAAGAATTGGCACAGACAGACATTTTTTAAAATTTTTAAAGATTTTCTTTATTTTTTAAAAAAATTTATTTATTTATCTTTAGAGGGGAAGGGAAGGAGAGAGGGAGAGAAATATCAATGTGTGGTTGCCTCTTGTGTGTCCCCTGCCGGGAACTGGCCTGCACCCCAGGCATGTGCCCTGACTTGGAATTGAACCGCGATCCTTTGGTTCGCAGGCCCACGCTCAATCCACTGAGCTACACCAGCCAGGGTATAGACAGACTCTTAAGGCTTGGTTGACCCAGGGGAGTTGATTGAGAACAATGGATTTAGTAAGACCTGCTTCCTGGCCTGTGGATCACAGGGACCTTCAAGAATAATAAAGGAGGCAACTGCAAGGTTATAGCCACATGGCCTGAAGCCCAGGGAGGCATCCTTACTTCAGGGACTGGGAACTAGAATTAGACCTGCAAAAGCCTAGGACCAGGGACAGCAGGGCTATGCAGCTTGGTGACCAACGAGACTGCAAGGAAGTCCGTATCAGTCTACAGAGAGGTTTCTGGGAGGAATCAAGGGTCCTTGTTCCTTATCTGAGTGACTGCGATAGGAATCCTGTCTAGTTAGAAGTTTGGGTAAATGCATTCAGCGTCTGGACTTCAGTTCCTTGAATTCTGTAAGCTTTCTTTCTTGCTTTTAATTCTATCCATCTTGTAAGAGACCGTTTTGTAAGTTTGATTGCATTATTAGTAATATTTTGCAACATTCTTTGGCTCATTATTGTAGTTGCGCCCTGCTCAGGGGAAAGGCAGATGTTTCTGTATTTTCACATGTGCCCGTAGGCAGGAACCTGGTCAGCTGTGGGGAGTACTGGAGTAGGTGAAGTTAGGAGAATGAAGTGAAAACCTCAGTCATGTCAGTCCTTGGACTCTCTGGGGATAGTGCAGCTTGTTCCTCTAATGCAGTCAATTTCTTTCTCTAGGATGGTAGTTTCTAATGGGAATATTTCATTATTGTATGACATAACTGGTTGATGTTCTGCTCTTACTTACTCTTGCTGACGTAGCAGCATAGATTCCGTGTTGAGCCCCAAAACTTGTTTAGATGTTGACTTGTATTAAAACAAGTCAACAGCCATCAAAATAAACCTCTGGGGAGGCTTCTTTCATTCAGGTCTTTGATTACAAAGCTTTTACCATGCTCAAACTTTAGCTCATTCTGGAACCTCCCAGGCTGGAAACAACATCACTGTGGAGTTGCATCTTGGGCCAAATGGACTGGCTTCATACTAGGTTGTAGGAGAAACTTTGCGCAGTGTTTTTCTTTGGTCACTGTTACCTATGTTGGCTTTCACCAAAAGCCAAACATTTACTTAGAGTTGGATGTTTCTAATAAGTTTTTCATCTTGATTGATTTAGTATTAAAAAGATTGAATTTTTATGGGACCGGTATCTTTTCCTCATTTTGCAAAGGGTTCTGCATCTTTTCAGAGGGAGAAAGATCTCAGCTTGGTTTAGTAAAAGAAAATCCTGCCAAGAAGTGGGCTGCCTATTTGTGTGGGTCCTGCCACATTTAGGTGTTACTTGGGGGACTGACTTCTTCAAAGGAGGAGTCAGTTTGCTGCATGGCTGGCAGATACGTGGTGTGCTGGGACTCGGCGCACCTTGGATGCTTTGCCTCCCTGGGTGGAGCTTTTGGGATGGACAGGGAAGCTTACGGGCACATCCCTGGACCTGTGTGAGGATGATGTGGTGATGCTGCTTCTTCTGCTGACTCTGGGCACTTGAAATATCTGCAGTCCTAAATAGTGGCTTATTTAAAATTCTATACGTGGCTAAAATATTTCCATTTACAAAGAAAAATAAATAATTTTTAGTTCCTTTGTAGGAAATTTAGTAAGAATGTGACTTATGGAATAATTTTTGCCATGGAAGAAGAAAGTCTTCACTGTATTCTATTATTTCAGCCTTGCTGTAGCTGACATTCTAAGAATAAAGCTTCCTTCCTTGGCTGAGATGTCACCCAGACAGATATCACCATTTGCTACTAATGATGATTGATGCTAGTCGAAAAACTTCTTCTCTGTCAATAGGGCAGTTGGAAGGCAGGTTATAAAGAGCAGTTCTCACCATCTGAAAGCATTTGTTATCACTCTTGCTTTGATGCAGCAACACATTGCAGTTCTTGGCATAATGAGAGTCAGGTTTCAGTACTTATCGCTGCAACCAACTCTTACTTGCCAAACTTTAAAGACAAACTATTTTGAGGATTAAAGGATGGAATCCCTTTGCACTTTGTTGAAGCAGAACTGAAAGGTTCATAATGACAGACAGAACCATTAGGAGCCATGAAAGAAAAACAAGCAGCGAGGCTGAAAGTGTTCTGCGCTAGAAAGGAGTTGACACCCTTTGAACATTTAAGTTCAAATAATGTGCCATCCTTTATCTCCAGAGATCACACTACTGACCCACTCTTGGTGGAGCTTGTGCTACTAGAGGTTGTTTTCCAGCAGAGGGGATAGATTTTTTTTTTTCCCAAATCTGTCTTCTCAGGCTTGCCAGGGGTCTCCTTTGGGACCCATGACAGGCACTGAGAAGCATGAAGCCTGGAGAAAGGGGAGGCTGGATAATAATGACTAATGCCTGCTGAGTGCTTATGATATGCTAGGTTCCCTTCTATATACTTTATATCAATCACCTCAATTATTTTTCACAGCCAACTACTCGATGAGGTAGAAATGGTGATTAGTCCCACCTTATAAAAAGAACTTGCCCAAGGGCACACCGCTATTAAAAGATATAGCTGGGATGTGAAGTCATCAAAGGTGATGCCACGGTGGCAGCTCTTAAGCACCTTATCTGGCTACAGTCTAGTTAGCAGTGGATAATATACACTCTGGAGTCAGAAAAACTCAAATCCTGACTCCACCAACTGACTGCTCTGTGAGCTTGGGTAAGTTATGTAACACAGTCAGGACAAGAAAGGAGGTCAGAGAAGCCTGCTACAGATCATGGTGGAATAAGCCCTCGATAAATGCTAGTCATTATTATTAGTGTTTTATTTTTGTCACAAAACAGAGCAAAACTAAGAGATGGTGGTTCTCTGCTTGAGGGTGCATAAGAAAGAATTACCTGGGCCCCACGCATGAGAGATACGAATTTTGCTTTGAGTCTGAGCAAGTGGTGGCTGGTTGAATTTTTAACAAGGACTTTGGTATGGAATGAGTGGTGTGCAGATCCCATGTTGAGAAGCTCTGTGGTGTGGGAATCGCAGATCTGAGTCAGCCTCCCTGCCCAGCGCCCATCCTGGCAAGGCTGACTGACCTCAGGTATGAAAAAGACTTTAGGATTTGCCAAAATCCAGACCTGCATTTCATAATTTATGTAAGCATTGAACCATAATCAAGCAATGGAATGGAACAGGTTCTATAGACTCTTATTGTTAAAAAATGAAGAAAAAAATAAACCAGCAAAAAAATTAACCATCAAAAGGAATTTATGTTTCACACTCTAGTATCAGCAATTTTGAAATGTGGGTTGGGGGAAACCTAGGAGAAACTAACAGACTTTTAGGGCTGGAAGGGAATCTCAGAGATTCCCGAGTCACATCTTGGTTACATAGGTCCTGAAAATGAGCAGCAAAGCAGTGAAATAACTTGCTTAAAAATCGCACAATTAGTTGGCAGCAAAGTTCACAATAGAACTTTGATCTTGGATACCCTGGCCACCTCTGGACAAGGGGCCAAACTTGAACCCTTTGGGAAGTACTACATTCTCTGAAGTTAGAGGGACAACATGAAGGAAGGAGGCTCTCACCTGCCTGCTGCTGCATGTGCCCTTTTTCTGTCCGGATGCTTTTCTCCGCCTTGTCTGGCCACTAACTGTGTACTCATTTTTTAAGGTTCTTTGCAAGTTGCCTTTTCTGGGACAGTCTCGCTGCCCGTTTTCCATAATTGCTCCCAACAGAGTTCATTACTCCCTCTTTAGCCACTACTGAATCTTATGGCACTTATTGCACTTAATTGCAACTTTCTGCAACTTATGTTGTCTCCTGGGGTACAACTAGGTGACACAAGTTGTCACCATTCTCCTCTTTTTCACACTTGCAGACATCATTGGCCATTTATTCGCTTAGTCTCACATACAAGCAGAGCACCCACTATATATAACAGATTCATTTTTAGAGAGTACAGAGAAAAGCAAAATATAGGCTTATAAATGAGAAAATACATAAAAAACTTAGGTAATATAAAATTCTGATATGTACTTTGAAGAAAATTGAAAAAAGGGTGAAGTGATAGATAAGTGATATGTTGGTGGGACTCCTTTTGACTGGTTTGTCAGGGAAGGGCCTTCTCAGAGGGTTTCTCATTTGAGCTGAGACCCAGATGATGAGAGACAGGACCCCTATAAAGACCTGAGATAAGAGTATTCTAGATGAGCTGTGACTGGCATGACTCAGTTGGTTGGGTGTTGTCCCACAAAGCAAAATGTCACCAGTTCGTTTCCTGGTTGGAGCACATGCGTGGGTTGCAGGTTTGGTCCCTGGTTGGGGTGTGTATGAGAGGCAGCCGATTGATGTTTCTCTCTCACGTGGGTGTTTCTCTGCCTCTCTTTCTCCCTCCCTTTCCCTCTCTCTAAAAATAAATTTAAAAAGAGTATTCTAGATCAAAAGAAGAGTATGTGCAAATGAGCTAGAGTGAGAATAAACTAGGCATCCTTGAAGAACAGAAGAAAGCCAGAGTGGGGAGAATGGAGTGAACAAGAAGAAGAGTGGTGTCAGATGAAAGCTGGGAGATAGGCAGGGTCACACGTCATGGGGCTTTGGAGGCCGTGAGCAGTTTGGATCACAGTTTAGGGAAAACGGGAAGCTGTTAGAGATGCTTAAGCAGGAATGCGGCGTGGTAAAACTCACGTTTTTAATGGATCACTTTTATCTGCTGAACTTTGCCTTGCCCTCATATTCTTGACACAACATGCCAGGCAATCTTTCCTTATTGCTCAGTTTGCACTTAGGGAAATAAAACCTTTTTTTAGGCATTCTTGCTAAAACTCTTTGAGGGACAAGTTTATGTTTTAATTACATTTTATATACCTAACACTTTGTACTATGGTTGGCAAAGAGTAGGTTTTTGGTGAATATTTGTTTTGAATAAATGTTTTCTGAATTATTTTGCCTTTGGAATAAAAAAGTAGCAAGGTTCTATCTAGCAAGGTTATGTGATTTTTTTTTTTTTTTAGCAAGTTCACTAAATGGTAGGTGGTAGCACATCGTGAAAATTAATTGATTGACATTCCAGCTTATCTCGGCTCACTTCAAACATTTTTTAGTTCCATAAAATCCAGGTACAGTTAAGCTGGGACGTAACAGAGTGGAGTTTCTCCGAAGCCCCTGAAGTTACAGTGATAGCCTTTAAGCAGCAGATAGGGAAGGCCTGGTGGACTTGTACTTCTGATGTCCTGAAAAACTAAATATTTTGAGAAATTCTTCCAATTACTCACACACTGAGAAAAGCTGGATATCACACAAAAATGTGTAGCTAAGTTCATTAAAATTTAAGGTAAATCCACAAGGTGGAAATGAAGGGAGAGCTGACATCAGGGTGGTGAGTGAGCACATCAGCTGTGGGCTGCCTTGGGAGGGCGTCTGAGGATAACAGAAATCTGGGGGCCTTGCTATTTAACTGCCACACAGCAGGGGTGAGTGGAGGTGGTTGTGGAATGGGAGCAAAGGTCTTGGGGACTAGTACATGGTGGGGAGTCAAGACTGATTAAGAGCCTGCAAAAACCAGGAGTCTTGTAGATCTATACCCTCATTGAAAAGATGGACTGGGGAAAAAAATCTATCTGGCAAACAAAGTTGTTATGAAAAACTACGGGGGGATAAAAGAAGTTTTTCTTGAGAATTCTCATTTCATGACAGTATTCGGTTTAAATTTACATTATCTACATGCATTGTCCAGGAAGCATCAAGTAAAGTGTGAGGTTAAGGTGATTCCAGTGTGAGAAAGACTCATACTAGAATCAGATGAGAATCCTCTTTGGAGGAATGTGCCCACAGCTGAAGCTCTTTAGTATCCCCACAGATTGAGATCAGCCACATGAGTTCATAATAAAAAATTACCAATTACATGCAGCACACAAACCATAAATCAAAACCAAATACTGTAAAATTAGACTTTCCAAGGACTTCAATATAAGAATTATCAGAATTAGAATGTAAACTATGTATCCTTAAAATGTTTACTGAAATAAAAGAAAGCATTTAAAACATGAGCAAGGAATAAGAGGCTATCAATGACTAGGTAGAATTTGAAAAAGAACAAAAATGAAATTCTGTAAATAAAGAATATTATATTTGAAAGAATCTCAAAGAGAAAAAATTGTTTAACCATCAAGTATTTTTTGGAAGTCTCACTGATAACGATTTATTTTTGAATTTAGAATATTGTTAAAAAAGTCTACACATAGAAAAGAGTAAAAATCATAAGTATATAGCCTGATGAATTTTCACAGATTAAATGTAACTACTATTCAGGTCAAGAAACAGAACACTGTCAGATCTCAGAAGCCTCTTACAGATAACCTCCCCAGTCTGAGGAAATCACTATCCTGAATTTTCACACTATAGTTAATTTGCCTGTTTTTTTAAAAAGAAACATGTTATGAATTGATTTATATAGTATATATTCTTTTGTATATGGCCATTACCTCTCAACATAGGAAATCATAAAAAATATGGAATTCATTCATTTTTTATACAGTTATAATTTGCTTATTTACTGTAGTATGCTATTGTATAAATATACCATAATTTATTTATCCTTCTTGCTGCTGATGGGTATTTGGCTCATTTCCAGGTTGAGGCTATTATCTATCCATTTCTGTTTGTTTATACCTAGTAGTGGAATTGCTAGGTCATAGAGTGTGCATGCGTTCAGCATTAGTAGAAACTGTAACAGTTTCCAACCTTTTTCTAACCCAGGTGAAATCTCGTGTGGAAATTCAACAAATAAAACCATAGTCAGAGGTCAAAAGAAACATATAAAATCTAATGGAATGGATGGATTAACAGCAGGTTAGACCCAGCAAAGAAAAAAAAATCAGTGATTTGGAAGATTAATATGAGAAATTACCCAAGATGTATCACAGAAAGACAAAAAAGATTGAAAAGAGAGAGATTTAGAGACATAAAGGATAAAATTAGAAGACTCACTTATGTCACGTTTAATTGGAGAAGGCTCAGTGGAATTAAGTCAGAGTATCAAAAACTATCTAACTTAACATTATTCAATAGAAATATAATGTGAGCCACACACAGATGTTTTAAAATTTCTAGAATATATGTTTTATTTAACTCAATGTATATCCCAAATATTCTTATTTCAACAGATGGTCAGTATAAAAATTGAGATATTTTACATTGTCTTTTCATACGAAGTCTTCAAAATCTGGTGTGAAATTTCACACATATAGAACATCTCAGTTTAGACTAGCCAAATCCCAAGTGCTCTCTGGCCACATGTGGCTAGTGATAATCACATTAGGCAGTGAGTCTATAACTAATGAGGGTGTGTGTATAGGGAAGAGAAATTGACAGAAGGTCGCTAGATCTCTGGAGAAGTGAGCTAGTTGAAGCAGAGTGTTGTGGTGTGAGGGTGGGAGGAATGCGGGTTAGTGTAACACCACAGTGATGGCATCAGGCTTTGAGTGTACACACATTCATATCCCTCCGTATACTTGTTGTATACCTTTCAACATCCACTGAATTGCAATGTTACAGCTGTTGAGTAGTTCAGAGCAATAGTAAACAATAGCTTAGTACAAGAAGAGAAATATATCATCTCTGTTGAATTTACAAAGGGGATTTGGAAACTCAGAACTTACTTATTCTCATGCAAATTTGACCAGAAGCCTAAAGTGAGCATGGCTGACATTTACATCAAAGTTCACTGTATTGTATATTAATAGAAGCAGACAAGTTGGAAAAGGTTTTCATTTCTTTGGCTGAAATGATATGAAAACTTATAAATGAATACAAGTAGGTTGTTACCTTGGCTTTTACGTCCTCGTGCACTCAGACAACACAAAAGCTGTATTAGCAGGCACTGAATCAAAAACCTTATGAGCGTGACCCAAATAACCTCGGGCTTCCCGGGAATTTCTATGTTTGGGTGAGATACGTGACTGTAGTCAGTTGGGTCACTGTTGCAACAGCTTAAAAGCAGTGAAGCAAGGTGCTTGGAGCCTCTGACTAGCCTTTGCCATTTGAAAAGTAGTAATAACACTGAAAATGTACTTTTGTCCTTTGAAACATGTCTGAAGTACTGTATCTATTTGTATAATGATAACATCTTTAATACTGGCTCTGCCAGTCCAAGGATAGTGGTTGTGGCTGTTATGCAAGGAAGACCATTATGTAAGGTTGTAATCTTTATGATAAAAATTCTTTTTCCCATAGTCTAAGTATGGGGCTGACCCAGCTAAATAAGTGCTGTCATTATGTTTGATTATGAGGATAGCAATGGAATTATTGGTTTAATCCAATTATCCCAAATACTGGTATATAGTGTTCTAGAATGTTCTCCTGACTACCTTCAAGGTAGATACTCTTTTTTTTTTTTTAATGGATAAATGAATCCAAGATTTCACTGAATACATTTTAAAAAATCTGTCTAGTTTTAAAGCCTGAAATCCCATTTTAACAATCTTATTATTGCCTTTTTACACTTAATTTTACTTGACTATTTACAGATAATTTCTTCACACTTACCAGCATAAGGTAGATACCCTTTATATTGGCTTTCAGAAGTTTATGAGACAGCCTCAGTCTAATGCAGAACCTATACTAAATCGATTATCTTGCACAATACGTGAAAGCATATCCATCATATGTGGAGCCTTTTATTTGTACCCATAATCTTTTTATAGTCAATGCCCATTTCCACCTGGTGTCATGAGTTTGAGTTGACTGGTGATGCTGAGGATTGTCTGGTGGAAAGTAGACCAGGAATTGGAGTATCTGGTTGTGTGACTAGGGGAAGCCACTGATAGTTTACTTTTGGGTGCTTTTGCAAGGAAAAAGATTCCTCGTATACATTAGGATTGAAAGAAATCTTAGGGGTCATTTATTCTCACCTCACACCTAAATTACTAGAATTCTCTAAAGCATCTGTAACATATGACTATCCAGCTTGGCTTTGCTAGACCAGAGGTTACCACACAATTTGCTCCATTGCTTGATATTCCACAGGTTTAGAACATTCTGTTTTGGACTGAGCTAAAATCTTTTCAGCCAATGCCCAAGTCGTAAGAGGCCTGCCTGGGAGGTAAAACATCTTAAGTGTGAAAGTATTCTTTAACAAAGTGAGAGCATAATGTGTAAACCTGTATCACTGTATTTACTGATGTTAAACTATACAAATGGACCTCATCTAATTCTTGCTTTTCTTTCAGCAACTCCTCAAACCGAAAGAATCAGCATCTTTGTGGTATGACTTCATATTCCAGGCCCTGAGTTATCATGAATTTGTCTTGAAAATAGGGTAAAGAATTTTGCCTCTCTAGATTAACCAGGAACCCTCACATTTCTAAAAGCTGGTTTCATGCTTATCCTTAGAGTTTAACATTCAAATCCTGAACAGGGTTAGAAATGCTCCTACTTTTAATGAAGTGCCTGCTTGCCTGGACTCCAGAGCATAGTAGCTTCCTATGGGGTGAAGATGGAGAGTGAATCAGACGTGTGGGAATGCTGTGGATCCATGGGGATCCTACAACCATAGTCTGTCCCTGACTTGTTGCCTTGTTTATATAGGAAGGTCACTCATTATTCAGCTCACATTTGTTCATAGTTCATGGTCAGTGCTTAGAACTCCTTGGGGAGCCCTAAATGTACTCTTCATTCTGGTATGTTATGGCCAGAGGACCCTCAATGAAGACGCAGCTGTCCCAGTCTAGTTGCAGAGGCCCAGATAACCTGGACCTGGACTTTGATGGGCTTTCTCCTTGGGTGAATTAGAATTCCCAAAGGACTTTATTCCTCATCTCCCCTGACCCTCATGCTGATCATAGTCCCTACAAGAGCCTTTGTGGAGGATGCTGGAATCCCCTTGGTTCACTGTGCTGCTACTGCCCTGGAAACTCTGAATCCAGCTCTCAAGGTCTGGGGTTTAGACTTGGACAGGAGGAGTATGGCAAACAGAGCCAAAGAGTCAGGCAGAGGCTGCAGAATTCTGAGGGTTTTGGGGGTGGGGGCCCTTCTGTTACCACAGTGTTCCTCGGTCAGTACACACTCAACAGCTGAGATCTTGGCTAGGTTTCATACTGGACAGCATATTCTTGACTTTGGTGGGGTTTTGAGGAGCTTCTTTTCTGACAGCATTTGGCCAGGTTCTCCAGGGTAATTTCTTTCCAACAGCTGCTGTGTGTTCCTGCTCCTTCTCAAATGAAGTTTCCAGGTGAGCTTACTTCTTCAGCAATCTTGCAGTGCAAACTGAAGGAGCTTTGTGTTGTTCTAGGTGCTAAATCTTTTGAGGGTGGAGAGAGGGAGAAATCTGAGCTATATTTAAATGAACAAACTAAGTCTCTCACCTCATGGTGGCTTGGCCCTTGGTTTCTTGCAGCAGCAAAGCAGCACCAAGCAGAACCTCTATATTAAGTATTTATATTTCTGATGTTGAAACAAACACACACTATTCCACATTCCGGGGTAAAACTTCTGTGGGAGATGTAATTGGAAACTAGGTATCCCCAAGGACAAATGAGGCTTTCAAGGCAAAAACTCAAATAACAGGTAAAAGAAAAAGAAATTTAGGCAACCCACAACATGCGAAACTCAATGTCACTCTCTAATGAAATGCCTGAAAACAAGCGATTGCTACAATTACAGGCAGAGTGTGGGGAGGAGAGGCTGGCAGTAATAGATCATGTCAGGTGCACGAAATCAAGTGCTTGGAGGCCTGCAGAGTAGCAGATCTGGGAGATTTAAGGTGGACAAACAAGGTGATAATTATAAAAGCTTTGTAATTATTTACTTATGTGTCTGCCTCCTGAAGGAATTCTGAGTTCTGTGGGTGACATGGGCTCAGCAGAGACTAGCTCTGGAGTCTCAGTGTTGGGTAAAGTCTTGGCTCCCAACTCATTATCCAAGTTACACAACATGTTTCTGCCTCAGTTTTATTATCCAAATAACAGCCATTGCAAAAGCACCATCCTCGCAGGGTCATGGTAGGGATTGTTAATGGCAGATCAAGTGCTTAGCATGGTAGCTGCTACTTCTTATATGTTAGATATTATTATTATTATTATCATCTATGTTTCTATAGCCCAGAGTGGTACTTGGTTCTGGCTGACATTCAATAAATGTTTGTTGAATAAATAAGTGAGCATTTATGATC
Organism: Anoura caudifer; assembly: GCA_004027475.1. NCBI lineage: Eukaryota > Metazoa > Chordata > Mammalia > Chiroptera > Phyllostomidae > Anoura > Anoura caudifer. Next base: position 33,383 of record PVKU01006743.1, read on the forward strand.
AGTACTTTAATAAAAGTTTTATTTTTATTTAATTACTTTCCCCCTTACTGATCAATACATTTGATGTGCTATTAAGACTTCGAAAAATGGAGTTAGGAAAATGGTGAAGGATTAAATGCACAGATAGTAAGTACAAATATTTTCTCTTAAATAAGAATATAAGCATTTTATAAAAATATATTCCCTTCCACATGCTTCATTTTGCAAATACAGTAGGTTAGTGTACAGTTAGTCACACTTCTCTCTAGCTCTGTTCTACTTCATATACCTAATGAAAAAGGCAGCGTTCTCTCCAACATCTAAGCCAGAAATTTGGGAGTCATCATTGCCTCCTCTCTTTCCCTCACTCCCACACCCATTCATTTTCATGGACATGCAAGCCATGTCCATTTCATTTCCTGATTAGCTTCTGAATCTGTCCTTTGTGTCCACATCTGCTATTACTGCCTTAGTCCAGCAACTGTCATCTCTTGTCTAAATTAATGTCCTAGTGCCCTGACTGATAATTAAGGAAAAGTCTTCTAGGAATGTCCAGGGTAACCAATGTTTGAACTTCCTGCTGGTAAGCTCTCCAGTGTCATGCAATAGGAGTTCTGAAAGGCTTAAGCAGATTGGATTTCTATGGGTTTGCAGAATGTTGGAGGTGCTTTCTACCCTACTGAATTATGTACAAGAATACTGCGGCTGAAGCTCATGGGACATGCATTTGAGGCACATGTGCCTTGAATTTTTTCTGAAGTTTGCTATTATCATGGAGGCATAGTAATTCCAGGGAAATAAAATTTCTCAGGGTTAGGCCCTGGCTGGTGTAGTTCAGTGGATTGAGCGGTGAACCAAAGCATCACCGGTTTGATTCCCAGTCAGGGCACATGCCTGGGTTGCAGGCCATATCCCGAGTATGGGGTGTGCTAGAGGCAACCACACATTGATGTTTCACTACTTCTCTTTCTCCCTCCCTTCCCCATCTCTCTAAAAATGAATAAGTAAAATCTTTTAAAAAAATTTCTCAGTTACAGGAGATCTACCTGTGGAAAAATTCACAAAGGTGGAATATCATTTTTACATGTATAGCTGGGGTGGGGAGAGTGTTGGGAGGGAAATGGAGATAACTGTACTTGAACAACAATAAATAAAGAAAAAAAGAAAAACATAACTCATTTAATCCAAATTTATTTAGCAAAGTCCACATACCCTCCCTAGGCAGTCAATAGCCAAGGCAAGTCATACAGGGCTATAGAACCAAGTTTTTACATTCAGTAGAAAAACCCACATTAAATGGATTAATAGTTTCAAATCAGCTGTTCTAAGAGGTGATTTTACCACATTTGGGCAAGATTATTGACAGCCTTACTAGAATGGGAATCCAGCTTTGTAAGGAATCATAAAGCACGTTGGTGGAGCCAGGTGACTGCACCTCACGCATGAGATCCAATTATTCTCACTCTGTAGGTAGGGGTTGAGGAAGATGCTAGGCTCCAGTGATTGGGTGGAGAAACATTTGTCAAGAAATCAAACTGAGTGGTTTAAAAACCGGTTCTGGTGCTGCTGTCCCTGGGGCCATAGCTCTCAGTTTTCCTGTCCATCCATATCTGGCAGGGCTTCCTGATGGAATCCAATATGGACTGTGGCTTCGGGAACATCAGGCCAGTCATTTCTGTGGGCATATTGTTGTATGTGGTGATTGTCATAAATGCTTCTGTTTCTGACAGAAAAAGAGGGACCTGTTTTGTGCTTAGGTGCTTGAAGAGAGGTGGGGAAAGAGATGAGAACTAAGGGGAATATATAGAGTCTAGCTGGAAGGAGGTAGGGGTCGGAAGAGAAAGGTGCAGTTTTTTGTGGAAGAACACGTGAAAATCCGGGCAGCAAAGAGTTGTAGGTGACCAACTGTAATATGAGCAAGTGGGTGATGTTCTTTCTTTCTCCCCTCACCTGCCATAGACCCCAGGGAAGACTGACACCCTGGATGCTCCCAGTGCCCCAAGCTGAGCAACAAGAGTGGCGTATTGCAGCAGCAGAGAGGATAACTCCAGAAAGGCAGTGATCTAATGGAGACATGGTCATGAGCAGGTCTCTTACTTGGCTCATGAGGAGAAGGCTAACTAAAAAGCCAGAGTGGAGGAGCATAGTGTTTAGTTTTGTGCTTATTGCATGTGAAGCCATATCCAGTAATACCCCCAAAATAACTGAGGGAGACTTCAAAAGGAAGACTGAGACCTAATAATTTGGGCATTGATGGAAATGTGACCACATTTGTATTCATGGGCTGGTAAAACTTGCAATATTTCAAATATATATAGTGCCTTAATTCTAAAATACTGTGGTGATGTTAAACACATTACCATTCACATGTGAGACAAAAAATTACTTAGCAATTGTTTACAAATGAATCACAGAATTTTTAGCCCCCAGAAGGAACTTTAGGAATAATCCACTCCAACCCCTATGTTTTACAAATTAGCATCAGAGAGCTAAAGACTGGAAGCAACTAAACTCTGTGGTGTTGGGTACTTTAGTGGCAGAGGTTGGTCTGTATCTGGAACTCCTGTGCTTTAGACTTAACCATTTTAGAGCAAAAAGGAAGAGGAAGAGGTGAGATGACAAAAAATAACTTGTAAAGCATACAAAGTGAGACTTGGTTTCACATCAAGTTAGAATTCCAAATAATTACATTTTTGAACTATAGTTATGTACCAAACACATTAGTTCCATATAGTTCTATGAATAATAGTGTATATTTAAGCAGAAAATCTGAAATTTTGGTTCTATAATTAGATATCAGCATATATTGTGTCTTTGGTGGCTCTGTCTTTGGCATCTCCTCTGATGGGACAGAAATTTAGTGGTGGTTTTGCTGTGGGCCTCAGACGTGCCAGCTCGCTCTCAGCTCGGAGCATCGCTCTGGCTGTTGCCTCTACCTTAAACATGCGACTTCTAAATCATCCTGAAACTGTCTCCTTCTCATCTTTTATGTTTTAGCTTAAGAGTCATCTCTCCTGAAAGACTGTCACTCATCACTCACTCTCCCCTCCCTAGGTTGATCTACCCCAGTGGCTCTTAACTGAGGGTAATTTTGTGCCCTAAGGAACATTAATCAATGTCTGGAGATATTTTTGACTGTCATGACTGGGTTGCAGGGGGTGCTAGTGGGTGGAGGCTGGTGATGATGCTAAGTATCCTATAATGCACAAAACAGCTCCCCTCAACAAAGAATTATTTGGTCAGAAATGCCAAGGTTGAGAAACCCTCCTCTAACCCATTGCCTTAGCTTTGTTTTTGCCAAGTCTGTACCACAGTCTCACTTATTTGTTTATGTACTTTTCTCTCTGTTTCCTGCCATCCTACCCCCTTGAATGAAAGCTCCACAACACCAGGGACTGGGTTCTGTTTACTGTTATATAAACATCTAGAAAAGTACTTAGCATGTAGTAGGTGCTCCATAAATATGAATTGAATTGATTGAATGACTCTCTTTACCACTGAAGAATAACTTCAAGGCAGTTACACTGTGGTGCAGCATTTTCACTGATAAAAGACACCCAGGCAAAAGCACCAGGTGAAATACAAAGGCTTTTTTTCTGTTTGGTCTCATACAATCAGGATCAGCACAATTTTGTCTTTCAGAAAACCAACCAATGAAGAGAGGTGAAGGTTATTGAAAGTGAGTGGGTACTGCCTGTGCGACAGCTGTCAAGTGCGATCCTGTAGCTCCTATTAACAGTGTTATCTGGGCTCAGACTGCAAAGAGGAATGGAAATGAAGCCATTCGTACATAAGCTACATTTGGCAAAGAGTAACAACTTATTGATTCAGGCTGTCCAGGAAGGCTATGTTTCTTCTCCATGTCTTTCATTCCTAGTGTGGGTTGAATTGAGAACACACATTTGATTCAAATGTATTAACAGCTCTCTAGTGTAAGCCACTGGTCATGAAGAGATGAAAATAATTACTTGAAGCATTAGAGAAGGCCAGAGTTTCAAGCTAGATTCTTTTACCTGATATATTATTTAAAAAAAAGAAAAGAAAAAAGAAAGAGCAACCTGCATTAATGCCAAATCAGAGACGCATCAGTACAGTTTTCTAATAGAACTGAAAAAATATATTTTTGCACATCTAACTGGCAAATGTGATCAGGAGCATCAAGGAAATAAGAACTGAAAAGTGTCTTAACAGCTATAAAATCCACAGATGGCAAATCAAGTAAAAGATCTGTTTATCACCCTCTGAACACCCTGTTAAATGCACATCTGAGGGCTAGGAAGTTTCTAATGGCAACTGCTGCACTTTTGGAAACCTCAGTGGAACCCTTGACTCTCCAATATCAGGCTCCTCTAGTGTCTTGCTGCAGAACAGGGAAGCTGCTTTTCTGACCACACAGCTTCTGTGCGATAAAACTGTGAAGGCATTGTGCTTTGTCAGGAGGGTCTGAAGCAGAAATGAGAGTTAGGTATGAGTAATAGTGCACTGGAAATTGTTATGCCATGTACTATGTTTCATAAAGTCTTGCATAAACTGCTCGACATAGAATATTGCAGAATAGTAAAAGCTACTTTCTAGTGTTTATGCTCTTTCTATCTACAACTCAGTAAATGTATGTACATTAACTGTGTGGCTTGACTGCCACATTCTTTTATGCCATGAAAATGTAAATTAATGAATGAACACAATCAATTAGAACTCTAATACCTTTAATCATGACTCATATGTAGCATCTTATATTTTAAAAACATTCAATTTAATCCATCGCTATTTGAATTACGTACCTTGTACATTTAAATAATTTTATTAAAAAAATTTAGAAATTCTACAATTAAGACATTCCTATTCTAGTTATGAGGGCTTTCTTCTTTCTTGTTCCTTTTCTTCCTCTTCTGTCTGCCTTACTCTCTCTTTCTCCCTTCCTTAAACCAATTCACGCACAGTTTAAATCTTTAAAATTTCAAGTTTAATTACCTGCTTTCTTAAATATTTGTTATTTAAGTAAAAAATGTAGGAATATACTTGATAATATTTACTTATCCAAAAAATAAATATAATTTTATTTATAGCATGGATCTCTATTAGGTGTTCAGCTATAATATGAATTAAAACAAGTCTTTGGAAACATGATTTACAGTAAAAATGTGATATGGCCTCTAAGATAGTCTTAGGTCTGTCTTCTAACAGAATGTTAGGAAATTGCCAAAAGAATATAGGCTCAAAAGCTCTGGCTTCATGGAGCTAAAAAGAAAAATGTATTCTGAAAATGAGGATTCTTGATCCTATGTCTGTTAATCACCATTAGGTCAGAGGAATCTCAAAAGAAGAGAATGGCTGATTAATTTTTAAGAAAAATAGGCTGAAACAGGGCATACTTGAAGAGGTTCACAATTTTATATCAATGAATGAGTGAACATTTTATTTGTGTGGAGCAGGCTTCAGAATTACGTGAATCTGAGTCCAAATTCTGGCTCATTCAATGCAGTAGGCCTTGAATAACTAACTACTTAAACTTCTTGGAGTCTATATTGGTAAAATGGGGATTAGTAAATCTTTTAGGGTTATTGTAAGGAACGGGAATATGCACAGAAAGTGCTTTCTTTTCTGGTACCCAGTAGGCATTAATAGGTGGTTGCTATTAGCAATATTTATTTATAAATAAGTAAAATGGAATGCATTAAGAACCTGGAAAGTCCTATTTTTATAGTCATGTTTATAGTATTTATGGGATGGAACTGACATTAAGTGTAATATACAACACACTGGCGCAAGCATAGACACACATATTCTCTGTCAGAGTTTGTTCCTGAGATATTAGACTCAATATATCATCTTTTGGTAGTGGATTTCAGATGTTGCTTTAAATTGAAAATAAAAATTAGTAAGGGTCATCAAGGAACATGTATAAAGGACCCATGGACAAAGACAATGGGGTAGAGAGGGTGGAATGTGGAAGGTGGGTGTGGGTAGGGCAGGAGAGAGTAACAGGGGGAAAATGGGGACAACTGTAATTGAACAACAACAACAAAAAAAAATAAAAGATATTGCCTAGAAAAAAATTATGAAGAGGTCTTTAGATGTTACTGTAATCCTGCTGCAAGTGGAAATTAACTTGACACCTACCTGTAATAGTTCTCAAAGTATTGATCATTTTTGGAAATCCAACAAAGAAGTATGGAGGAACTGTGAGTTGGGGCAAAGCTTTGAGCTTCCAATCAGTGAGTCCTATCTGTTGCTACAGAGACAAATTTATATAGACCAGAAAGATGGTGGTATGGGGATGTGGGGGAGGGAGTCTAATGAAACTTGATAGGGAGATTATCATAATGGAATTCTTTATATTTTAAATTAAAATCATGTTGGGTGTCTTGACCATGGCCACATAAATATGATCTGAAGTTTCTATTTTACCTCCCAAACTATTTTGGACTATTATGTAGGCTGCAGAAGGTGGGGAAATTAGGCAAGTTTAGCCTATGACTGTGTTAGCACTTTTAGGGAGGCATTTTATATTTTGCTTAAACCAAGTGTAGGGCACTTCCAGGGAGGGATTTTATTTTTTTGCTAAACCAAGTGTAGGGCCTCCCCCAGGCCTCTGGGGAACATTTATTGAGTCAATGTGTGGTTGGATATCGGGAATGGCAGCTGAATTATGTTGATACTTCCTGTGGGAATTGAACCACACATCCAGAACATCTCAATTACTGCAGAAGACCAAAGAAATGCATGGGCTTTGGTGAGGTTTAAATCTGTGTAGTTTTTCCATGTTTCTCCAAGCTCAGGCTCACAGGCTGTGGTTAGTGGGTACCAAAACTGCTTATTTCTCTGCTCTAAAAAAATGTACACATGATAGATATTACTTATAAATGTAACTTAAAGTACTGCTGGTACATTGACCTACATCTACAAAAAAAAAAAAAGCAAAGCTGAAGTTAAATATTCTAAAAATCAGTAGTATAATGAACTGAATAGTATTATGTCTGAAGCCTTTTATTTTTTTCCAATTTAGAGGATCTTTCAGCTTAAAATAGGCACCCACCCCATCGTCATTGTGTTTTTTTGGCTAATTTAGATCCTGGGCAGCGCTTGGACTTGGGAAAACAGGGAATAGTTTGTACTTTTCTAAATGGAGGCACAATTTGCATCGTTTTTAACAATAGGCAGTGTGGTTTCAGACAAGGTTGCTGAAAGATGGAGATGGTTTGAGGACAGAGTGGAAAAAATCCTATCCTCACATGCCTCTGTTCTCTCAGAATGTGGCACAGTACTTGAAAAACCAAAGCCTAAAGCTTCCGGTGGTTGTCATACTGAAGGGAAGATCAACATCCAAACCAGCAGAATCTGACTTTTATCAACATGTGATGTCTGCTAGGACTGAAAAGACCTTGCTTCTCAAGTGACATAGAGTTTTACATCAGTTAAAGAAGGGACATTCTAACTATTAGAGTGTTTTCCTTGTGCTTTGTCACTTTTGTAAACTTGCAATAGGCCTGACTTTCTTCATCTATGACATGTTTTCATTTTACTTGAAAGCAATTTTAATTTCTAGTTAATAAGCATTGAACATGTTATCCATTAGCAATTACCTTTAAACAGGGTTGAGTAGAAAATCCAGCAGTGAATATGAAATGAAAAATAGCATACTTCTTTAGTATTGGACACCATAAACAAAAAGTCAAATCCTAGACTAGGATAATGGACCAAAAAAACTCTACATAGTATCTCAAGAAGAACATAATGATAGGTAGCATTTACTACTGGCTTACTGTGCATTGGGTACTTTACATGAATTAGCTCATTTAACCTTCTCAGAAGCCACACAAGGATGCATAACACAGTAGCTATTATTTCTGTTTTCTAGGAAATTGCTGCTTATAGAGAAGATACAGGTTTCCCATTCAGTACTGTCTGACTGCCCACACTTGTGCTCATTGTGACATATAGATGTGTTAACTTTTGTCCCATGTGCCTGCATCATTGTGACCTGTGTCTGAAATAACATATAAATATTGGTTAAACAAATGAGCTATTTTTTAAGTCAAGAATCAAGAAAAACTTCGTAATGCTCAGATAAAGAAAAACATCTCTTTCAGTGATTCCATATATAGAAAGCAAACAACATATAGTTTGCACATGATTTGAGATTTGAATTTCAGATGCTTTCTGTCAGAGAAATTATACTGAGTCTACATATATGTATGCCCAGAGGAAGTAAATTACAGGGTAAAGGTGTTTAATTTGCCAACTTTCTGTGACCCAAATCTTTAATATTAGATGCATCTGAAATGAGAACAATGACAAGTAATGTTGTTCCCTGTAGGTATGGCAACTTTCTATTGCATTCTCCCTGAGTGATCAATACCTGGTTTCCACAAGTAAATGGGCAACATCAAGGAAGGTCTTGGCATGTTGCATTGCATCCATTCCTATTGTCTGCTCCTTTGAGTGAAGTTTTCTCTCTCTCTTTTTTTTCTGACAGACATGTTTCTTTTCTCATTGAGAGAGATAAAAAAAAGTTTTTGTTTAGTGACAACAACAACAACAAAACCCTAACAATGCACAATAAAATACATACATAAATTAATGAATTTTGAGTTGTGAAATAAGTATTGTTTCTCTGGCTCTCTCCCTTAACACACTCTGATGTGCATAGAGATTGCTAATTAATGATTCCTCGGAGATGAAAAGCCGGAAATAAAAACCAATGTTTTGGGCCCATCTAGTTTCTTTGACAACTGTCTCTGTACAGGTTTTTGAGATTTTGAGAAAATATCTTCTTAAAAAGTAATTTATAAGTAAACATATAAAATTAAGTAATTTTTCATTTGACCATTTAAAAATTGACTTAGAAGCACTTTTGGAAATGGGCTAGACATTCTGGGAATTTGTTTCAAGGAAGTAATCCTATTGAAGTAAAACCAGCCAATGAACCAGATGAATATCCTCACATCTACAAGTTTAGGGGTGCTACTGTGAAATGAATAATCTAAATGAGCTGTAATAGTCATGAGCTCATATTACAATAGTAACTGTTATAAAGCAAATACTTAGAATACTTACCACATACCTTCCAGTGACTTTACATGACTTCTAGTCATTTTATGTGACTTCTGGTCATTTACTCTTCACAAAAACCTTGTAAAATGGGTACTATTATGATCATCTCTATGTTGCAGATGAGGAAGCTGAGGCACAGAGAATTTAAGTGACTTGTCCAATGTTGAACAGCTACAAAAGGATAATTAAGATTTAAGATTGGGGGTGGAATAAGAGATGCAATATTGCTGGCTTTAAAGATGAGTGAAATGAAGTATGGACCAAGGAATGTGGCCCTCTGGAAGCTGGAAAAGGGAGGGATGCAGATTCTCCCCTAGAGCTTCCAGGGAGGAACACAGCTGTCTCAACACCTTGATTTGATCCCAGCGAGATCCATTTTGCGCTCTGGATCTGTAAGATAATAAAGTTTGTATTGTTTAAAGCTACTAAATTTGTGGTAATCTGTTATAACAACATAGAAAACTTACACATGTACTGAAAAAGAATAATATTATGAAGGTATTTTGGAATTTTGGCTTCTCAAGAGATGTACTCCATAGTAGATCAGATTGTGTCATTTACGATTAATTTTACCAACAAATCAGAACATAAATGAAACAGAAGATAAGTGGAAGATAAATGAAAGAAATAAATCAATGTCTCTGCTCTAGTACCTTATACATTAATTAAAAAGTTACCATTTTGTCTCTTAAGTCATCTATAAAAACAAACTCTGAACTCTACATTATTAAGGAACTATTTATCAGCATCACTATTTCCCTAGTCTTAATGGAGAAATTATACACTTCCAGTTTGGGTCAGATAAAATATAATTTAAAACACTAATTTACCCAAGTATTGGGTTTAGTTTACCTGATATATTATTTAAAAAAAGGCATATGTCCAAACTCATTGAAGTGTATTCATTAAATATGTACAAATTTTGTATATTAAGTATACCTCAGTAAAGCTGAAAAAAGAAAGTGATAAACATGAATGGATGGAGTGGAGGTTGAAGTACTTACTGTGAGAAAAGCAGCAAAGAGATATAAGCGAGAAGGATCAAGGCTGAAGGAGGGGCTATATGCCCAAGACACAATTGGGAACTATCCACAATGAGGTCACCCTATGATTCCCCAAAGTAGAATGCCTAATAATATTAGGCAAGTCAAAAGTAAAGCTTTATTTGGACATATTTATATTCCATTTGTCATTTCAAGTGTGATCTGGGAGGGAAGGATATTTAGATACATGTATATAAATCACCACGTTACCTGGAACTCCCTAGAAAACTTGCCTTGACTTGTGTTTACTAATTCTATTGATATAAAGTCTCTTAAAATAATTTGCCTTATCTAAGTGTGATAAGAAGTAATTTATACTCTTCCCTGGATATCATGTCAAAATCAGTCTCATTATTCAGTATTCACATTTTCTATATCCCATATAATTAATCTATCAGGAAAGCTAGTTAAATGAGAAAGTTGGGATTACTAATAGATTAACTGTCTCAAGGACTTTGTTGAAATGGGGCCGTTTTTCAGTCTTATATGCAATTAAGAATTTTGGAAATAAAATGTATTTTGATGCTTGAGCAGGGATGCCCCACAGTCAACAAGGATGTCTTGCTTTTATATTATGGTGCTGAAGGAGCATGTTAATCTCTATGATCATGAAAGTTACGTATTGAATGGGGAATTTCTTCAAAATCTGCTACAGTTATTTCATAAACTCTTTGAAGTGAAATGAACATTTAGAAGATAATCTTATCTAACTCCCTTATCATAACAATACTGATAATAATGATGATCTTGGTTAAACTTTACTGCTACTCCTATTTTAGCTTACTTAATTGCATGAACATTACTCTTATTTTACAGATGAAGAAACCAAAGCTTAAATTGATTAGCCTGTCCAAGGTCATATAGCAAGTCAATGCCAGTGCTGATGTTTGAACCTAGGTTTATTGAACTCCCACTCTAAAGCCCACATTCTTCACTATTATCACTATTATACACTATTATGCTATATTAGACACTGGGGAGACTGAAGCAGAGAAAAGCTAATTATGTTACTAAAAGCAGAGAACTACTTACAAAGCTGGGGTAAAAAGCTCCATTTTTGGACTGACAGCCCTTGGAGGAACTCTGAGCTTGTGGGTGGTGGTTGAAGCTGGACTTGCTCCTCCCTGGATGCCTTCTCGCACCAGTGGGGGGTGCTCGTCTTTGAGATGGAGGATTATGTGGCTTTCTCATGCTTTATGCTGTGAAAGGGATGGGATGTTAATACTATTGGGATTTTAATTAAGTTGTATTCTTTCTCTGTTTCTGTTTTCTGATACTTGCATCAGTGATGGAAATGTTTCCTGAAAACAGGAACTGCAGAAAGAGCATCTCAGATGGGTTAGGCTCTGCATTTTAGAAATGCAGAAGCTTGTAGAAGTAGCTCCCTCAACTATGGTAGTGTATTTCCTCCATTTTTTCTAACGATCGTACTATTTGAGAAGGTGATTATGAGGATTGTTTCCATAACCAGTGTTCTTTACCCAAAGTATTAACAGTTGCTCAGCAAAAGCTACTCCCTCACTCTTTAAGCCTCAGGAAGACTTGGAGCCTCTGGAAATGTCCTGGGAGCATGGCTTCAAATTAGAGTTGACATGGGCACTTATTTCATCTCACATTCACTTTGCGTTTTGCCAGGTGGAGTTAACCCACTCAGGGACCCACTCCTTTAAGACAAAGTAGGTTTTGATTGAATTGAGTCTTCCAACAAATGATATGAAAATTTCAAACTTCACTAGAGCCTGAAACACTTGCCTGGATCCATGGTACAAACTCTTTCTCTTCCACCGATTAACTTAGTACTTTTGAATGAACATGGATGAATGTTATGGCTTTTACACTCACATTTATGTTTGAAGGCGGTATGCATGATGATACTGTATGTAAGAGGAAAATATTCAAAACAAAATATAAAATATTTTTTTTAAATATATTTTATTTATTCATTTTTAGACAGAGGGGAAGGGTGGGAGAAAGAGAGGGAGAGAAACATCAATGTGCGGTCACCTCTCACACACCCCCTACTGGGGACCCAGCCCGCAACCCAGGCATGTGCTCTGACCGGGAATCAAACCAGCAACCCCTTGGTTCGAAGGCCGGTGCTCAATCCACTGAGCCACACCAGGCAGGGCCAAAATATAAAATATTAAAACCACAAAAAACCAAATTTGTGTTATGCGTTTACCTGGAATAAAGCTCAATGTTAGTTATTTAGGAGCATAGTTGAACATCCTGACATGGTTTTATTGTTATGAAAACCATAGCTGTGTATAACCTATGAGGGAAACAGTGGATATTACGTAGGTCATAGGGTAGATGTGTGGATGGTAGAGAAAATTAAAAACTGTAATTTCTCTAAAGGGAGAGCGCTGACTTTGGATCAGAGTATTCAGGGAAGGTTAGAGGTGGGACAAGAGTGCACCTTAAAATCTGGGTAAAATTTAGGTGTGAGAAGCTTGAAGTCAGGAAGCACAAGATATATTCAAGGAATATGTAGGTTGGTCTGAACAGAGTAGGGTCAGAGTGTTGTGTGTTCTTAGGGGAGGTGGGAGGGAAAGGGGGAGGTGGTTGTCCCAACTTAATACCTCTTCTCCAACATGCTTGGGGAAGCTTCAAGTGCGATTAGACACTTCGCTTTAACAATATGAGGAATGTGAGGATGACAGCACAGTACCCATAATTGGTTAGACCATAACCTTAGTTTTCACTAGTTCCAGGGTTTCTTCTTGTGCTGTATATAATATAATTGCTCCTCAGCTTGGTGTCAAGTATTTTTTATGTCTCCCAGACTTCCTTTCCCTTTTAAGCCTTGATGAGCTCCCTGAGACTGGTGATAAAGTGCCCCAGTGGGTGAATGCAGATATGTCATAAATTAGCATATTGGAGCTCAGAGGTTTATTTGGAACAGTCTGGAATCTGAGATCAAGGTTTGCAGTATCTCCCAGAAACAGATTTCAAGTTAAGCTCCCTAGAGAAGCCGATCCCCCTACACTCCTGCCTTGGGAATTTGAAAAAACTGCAAATGGACTAAAATTTAAATGAAGCTTTAGTACCTGTAACACACTATGGTTAGCTATTCAAAATAATGATGCATAATTTGGTAGCATAAAACATGTCACTCTCTTATGCATTTGTCCCATTTACTTCCTCCATGTTTTTCTTTGAAAAGGTGCTTCACATATAGTCTGTGCCCCAGGTATTATTTCCTAGTCAGAAAATTCTGCAGATCTTTTCACGTTGAGTTTATTTGTGGTGTGGTAATACATTAATGGTAGCAGTGGTTGTTAAGCACTATTTTACAAGAAAGGGGAGGAAGCCTGTTTTATCAGTTTGCTACCACAAATTGAAACATAGATGCAAAACCATGACTTTTAATAAATGTGACATAAGTTAACAGAGCATGGAAGACAGAAGAATGGCAAATGGTGTCCCTAAATCAATGTAATGTGGTGACAACCCCAAACAACAGATTGAGCTTCCGCAGCAAAACACACTGGGAAAGCAAAGGTTGTAGGAAGTTGTTTACCACATATTCTTCATCAAATTGTAGAGGAGATTATCCAACAGAGTGAAGTACAAAGAAATTTTTGAGAAATTTGTCCTCTTGGTAGCTAATGTTGGGAATATTATTTATATTAGCAAGAAAAGCAGGGTGGCAATCCACAAGCAATTATCTAAATTTAATGGATGTGGTTCTATACATAAATCTGGGTAATGATGGCATATCTCTTATAGGACTACATTAACTTGTAGGTTACTGTAATTAATTGTATTGAGTGAAGGGAATGTCCACTTGCAGATTAAGGCATCAGAGTGAAAGCCACAAGCTGATAGACAGGTGAAAAAGCCCTGATCTTCAACAGCAAAAGAAACTTTCCAATTAACTATAAATGAATGGGATTTGAACACGGACTCCTTTTATATTCATTGCATTCTCTAGAACTATTTCATTGCCAGAAGGTTAAAGGATGTGAAGTTAAAGTAGTCTCTTTTTCATATGATAAAAACAATGTAAGCAGTTAAACTGTCAAATGCAACAAACCCAGAAATAGAAATTCTGATTTCTGTAGAGATGTAATTTCATTTTAACCTTCTTTAATCTGAAACTTCATCTGGTATTGCTGAATGATTTAGTCTTGGTCTTAGTCTTGATGTGAATGGGTTGATATTTCCAAAATATAAACTTACCTAATTGAATCAGGTGAGAAATATAAATCTAAGACTTGGATACCTTTTTGCATTTGTTTTGTCAAATGGTTAAATGAAAGTGTTTATTAGATTTAAAATACTGAAGTAAATTTCTAACTTATTCATAATCTTTGTTAGATGGGATATTTAAATTCTCTTCCCTAAAAATTAGAAATATTTGCCATTCTTATAAACTTACAAATATGTTTAAAGCTTTTATAAGCTCATAAAAATGTTTTAACAGGTTGCTTGAATAAAGAATACCCATAGAGGAAAGAAATCAATTCATTCTCAGAATAAATGTTACCTACCCCAAGCTAGTATTTAACTGATTATAATAATAAGAATAAGACTGGGGTTAAAAAATAATATATGAACTTGATATTTATTTGAAAATTACGCATCTTCTTTCAGACTGATTTCTTAGTTTAGTACTTGTAAATATGCCTGGGTTGCATTTTTGTAATTAAAGATGCCATAGTTTTTATTTTTATGTGAATATACTTGTGGTAGACTGCGTCATTGGCCTCAGTTCTCCATCTCTCCCTATATAACTCCCTTTGCCATTTAACCTTGCAGTCCATTTCCACAGAGGGCAGGGCATAATTCCCTGTCCTTGGTGGCATCCACATGGCTTGCTTTGGCCAGTAGAGTGAGGTAGAGCTGAGGCCTAAACTCTGAGCTTAGGTCTTAAGAGTTCTTTGTATTTCTGATGGCAAGCTCCTCCCCCATTGCCATGAACCCATGCCTAGAATAGCCTGCTGGAGGATAACAGGCACAAGGAACAGAGCTGAGCAATTCCACTCGTCCCAGCCAAGGCCAGATGGTTTCACCAAAAGCCGGTGACTACAGACATGTGAGCTAGCTTGGCATAGATGAGCAGAGCCATCCAGCCTACCCCCAGCTGACCCACTCGTAAACAATAAATGCTTACTGCTGAATGCTACTGAAGTTTTTGTAGCTGCTTGTTATGCACTACTATTATGGCAGTAGGTAGTTGATATGTTAAATATGCTTATGTACCTTCAAGGGTCAAATATGTTGACTTGTATTTTTCCAGGAGTGGAGATGAGTTGCTCTAAGCTGGTTGCTCTCTTCCTGAATGCTTTCCTACTACTTAAATTCAAGAGGGGGGGCAGTGATTAGCACTTGAGGTCACAGAAAGTTGTTAAATCTGTAAGGCTCAGTGCCCCATTAACCAGACAGAGATGTAGTCTATGACCTTGATTGCTTTTCATTTGCACGTACTAACTTCTCCTCCCTCCCTTCTTGATTCTATTTTTCCCTTTGTCTTTATTGCTTAGCAAGTATTAATTAAACATTTATTTAATGTTTCCTATGTGTCAGTTATTGTGAGACCACAGAGACTAGACTGAGTGGGGATTTGCAAAGTGCACTTTGCTCAAACCAATTTAGAAGAAATAGTTCTGGTAAAGCATCAATGCTTAATGTTTAGGCATGTGATTCTTATAGTAGGAGAAAGAAAAAGGAATAAACTAGACCTGCTACACAGGGCAAATGAAGCAGAATTTTGCAGATCCTTTACGAAATAGAATAAAATGATGCCCCTCCTCCTGGCCAGTTCTAAATAAAGCCACTTCTCTGCACTGGTGATGAATCACTGCATTCATGATAAAGCACTTGAGAATTACTGTTGTTTACAGAAAGCATCACCAGCAGCAGCGCTTAAGAATACTACACAGTTAAAACACAAACACGTTTACAATGATGAGTGATGAAAAATAACCCAAACCTGCTTAGGTCTTCAGGTCTTTCTGACATCACCAGTGTACTGGTGTGAGGTAGTTAAGGGAGAAAATTTCACCACTGGAGAGAGAACATTGAGGGTAGACGTTTGACTGCAATCCAAATTCCTATAAAGACACTTTTGAAACTTCTAACTTTTATGGCAGTTTTGGATTTACAATATAATATAAATGCCTGGGCTATAGAAACTATGAGAAGATAAAAGTTACTTTCACTGCTGTGGAGGCTCGGTGTTTATATTACCATTTATGGCAAGATAAAAGTCAAGGGGATAAGGGTATGGCGTACTGATTGGGAAAATGTTGTCAGCTTACCTCCTGTGGATTGATGGGTGAGGCTTTGCTAGGTCAAGGTGAGTGAGTGTCCCCTGACTGGTCTGGATGGATTTGATTTGACTCCCTGGATAAAGTGAATTTTTTGATTTACTAACAAACTTTGCTTGCTATTTGATATGCACCGTACTGAGACTGGCTGGAGGTGCCCTTGAAAGATTGGGGAGATTAAACATGGCTATGAGGACAAGCTGGAAAAAAAATGATGTCAGATGTGGTATTTGTACCAACTGACAATCTCATTGTGTGGTAAATAAAGCAGATACAGGAATTAATTCAATGAAGATGGCTCTTTAGAGGTGAGTGTGGGGCCTTTTCGCAGTGCTTGAGGTAGAGATGACTTGGGTAGAAGCATGTGGTGATGGCTCCAGACGGGACCAAGACATTGACTTGGGGTGGGGGTACAAGGCATCTTAGAACTCAGCTAAACCCTCATCTGGAAATCTTAACAGAGCTGAGATCTTCCTGTTTACAAAGAGAAAGTCTTAACCAACTCTTGGGATCAGGAGCTCCACAGAGGAGGCAAATCCTACTTATACTTCTTTTGTGTAAGATCTATTTTATCAAAACTGAAAAGTCCTTGCCAGCAAGTTAATATATATATTTTATAGTATCTTTGTGTTTATATATTTTATATGGCTGTCAATCAATCTAGACAGGTAACAGGTAACAAAAAATAAACAAAAGAACTCTTACAAAGACATGGACAGGGTAAGGGAAGCCAACGAGAGATGGCACAAAGCTATAGAACCCCACCACTCCTGGAACTGAAGGGGGGACGGGCTGTAGGAGATGGCGGTCTGCCAGGAGCTGTGGCCTTTGGTAGAGGAATGTGGCCATTTTCCACCAGAGCACAGCAGAGAGAGAGCTGAAAAATAACTGCTGTTGTCTCACTCCCCTCCTGCCTTCTGGGAAGCCATAGTGAAAGTACCCTTTGGTGTAGACTGTAAGGGTCAGACCACTGGAGAAGGTGGACAGTGTATCTGGAGAGGGGATGGATACCTAGCATGACAACTGTTACATTTCTTGGTTTGAACTTTTATATGCAGCCTTGTCTGATGAAAATATAGGGTCATTTCCCCTCAAGACAATAATAATTCAACATATTTTGGATTTATAACTTAGCTAATTAATTTTTCTTGCCCAGAGATTTCTCCGACTTATCTCTTTATCCATGGTTTATATAATTTTGATGTCTCTGTTCTCCACACCATCCTGTTCACTTGCCTGGCCCAGAGTTCTTTTTGTTTTACGCTGTTATAGAATATTTTTCATGACACTCTATTCTCCATAGTATGAACATATACACACGACATTTTCTTTAGCTTTTTCCCCCTTAAGGCTCAAATCAAAGCATATTATTAATTAAATCTCAAAACACCCCAGTGAGATAGATGATAATGCATATAAAATGAGAAAGATGATAAGAGACAAATTCATTAAGATGATTAAATGGGTAAAAAATTTTCAGGAGTGAAAGACACCACATTGTCTACACAGGTCCTTGTTGGGATTACCTATTCTTGGAGTTAATGAACTTGCCTGAGCCTAGTGCATGGGTAACCACTTGAGCAATGGAGTGGAATGGGGGTGTGGCTCAGGTGCAAACATTGTTTGAGAGGCCTTGATATATTTGGGGTACCGAAGAGGGGATCCAGGGTCACTGGCAATGAAGTGTCTCAGGAACAGAAAATCCCAGCAGGAATCTATGTAGATAATGTAGTGTGGCTATTTTCACCTTTTACTCCTACACTGTGAAAATTTGAGGAATAGAATGGAAAGCACCTAATTTCTACTTGGCCTTGGACATTTCTTCTAACACCCTTCCATTCTGTGTTGTGTTCGTCAACTGTGGAAGCCAACATTAGGGGATCACCACTTTAGGCCACAGCTTTGTGCTTAAAAGTCCAGCTCCTGAATCTCAGAGAGTTAATAACAATTTGAACAGATTAACAGTTAACTGAATGCCTTGCTGTCATCAAAATAGAGTCCTGAAGAAAAGGGACAGAAACAGATAATTCTGATGGATGAGCAGGTGAATACGGATGCTAGGTGATGTACTAGCTGGGGTGTGGAGAGCAGGACCAGTAAAATGGCATTGGTCCAATCAAGACAGCATAAAGTATATAAAACAAAGTGGAGTCACTCATGTCAACCTAGATGGATGCCAGTTGGCCATGACACTTTGGTTCGAGAGGGAAACTTCCTAAGTCAGAGCAGACATGTCTGGTAAGGAGATACACCTCAGATACCTATACATGTGATCAGAACAGCCATGTACCACCCATAGACTCCTGGGCAAATTCCCCACTTGCCATCAGGGGTGCCAAGACATTTATCCAGAAGACCCAGAAGGGTGGAGGACACCACTTTCAAGGTATAACTGAGGCAGGCTGCAGACCACTGCTGAGACAGCCCATCTCCACACACCAGAGGGCTGCTCCAGGCCATGCTGATCTCCTTTGGCATCAGCTGCCAGAGCCTCTGCCCTGCTGGACTGAGGACTTCACCTGCCCTGCTGCTCACCTGGCTCTGGAGATCCTTCCTTGTAAGACGCTGATGACTCCCTTGCCCACTGTGCTGTCTCTCAGACCTGCTGATGGAGACTCTGGGTCTCCGGTTCGCTATTCCCCATTGATTGCTCTGTGTGTGTGATATTTCTCTTAGATTGTTAGAGTGTGAGTAGGATATTAATGTATGATGATATCTGAGTGACTCTGCATTCAGTAAAAGCTTAATGAATAGCATAGTTACTGTGTGTAACGCTTGTCCATTCCTTGGTACCGAGCTGCTCAGCAGGCAGCTAGCCAAGCAGTTGCCTGGCTGACTTATAGAAAGACTATATCATGAACCTACACTCATGACTGGGGGATACTGGGCAACCAGAAAACAGCATGAGGGTGCTAGATGCCTAAAGGGTGACAGCTATTCCAAGGTCAAACTCAATTTGCTACTTAGTTGTATCTTAGGTAGTTCATGATTTTTTTGCTGTAAAGTCCAATGGGTTTTGACAATTTCAAGATACCATGTATTCACAAAAACAGTATTATACAGAATGGTTTTACCACCCTAAGTTATCCAATGTGCCTCATATATTCAATCTTCCTTGAGCCCACAAGCCCCTGACAATCACTGATTTTTTTATTGTTTATATTTAAAGTAAGTTCCTTTTAGGCAACATAGAGTTGGGTCTTGTTTTCTTATTCACTTCAACAATTCCTGTCTTTTACCTTGCATATTTAAACCATTCAAATTTAAAGTGATAACTGATATAGTTGTATTAATATCTACCATGTTTATAACTTTTTTATTCTTTTCACCCCATTTTCTGCTATCTCATTTTAACTGAGCATTTTTTTGTGTGATTCCACTTTATTTGTTCTCCTAGAAATTACACTTTTTGATAAATATTTTATTGTTCTGTTACAGTTGTCCCAATTTTCCCCCCTTTGCTCTTCTCTGCCCAGCCCACGCCCTGCTCCCACAGTGAATCCCCACACTGATGTCCATGTCCATGGGTCATTCATACATGTTTCTTGACTAGCCCCTTCCCCTTCTTTCTACCATTATCTCACTCCCCGCTCGCTCCCAGGCTTGATCATTCCTCTGTGGAAACTATTTGGGTAATTCAGAAGGCTGAAGCTATGGGTACTGTGCAGTTTTCTGGGAAAATTGTGCATGTGTTCCTCTTGCCCCTGCACCACCAGTCTTGGTCTGTCCCAGCTTATTTCCAATAATGTACAGTTTCTGATGAAATAGCTGTCCATTTCAAAGGAGGGGTCAATCTGTGGAAGAGAGTCAGCTCTTTCCTGATTGCTGCTGATGGCAGATCTTTGTGAGAGCCAAGGCCGGTCAGGGCCCTGATTTCCCCTTGCTGCACCAATTTCTGTTCTCCCTGCCTTGCTGGCCTCAGTGAAACAGGGCCCTAGGAACCAGTGTATGTTTTCTTCCAGAGGGAAGTTCAAAATGGGCCCTTTTGGAATTTCTCTTCCTGTATTTCTTCTACAGATTTGTACCCTCCAGGGGTTCTTGAGCCTGTCCTGCGTATTTTGCAGAGCTTCCCTGTTGGATGTGGTGCTTCCAATCCTGCAGGAGGTGGGGGCTGGATAATTTCTTCCCTTCCCAGAGGTTTTAACTCTGCCAGGGAAGGGGGTTCTGCCTGGCTGTAAATAATCTCAGGCACTCAACTCTTGCCAGTCTAATTCCCAGCCCACTACCTTTGTAGTAAACACAGGCCCAATCTCTCCGTTTTGTGTAGTCCCCCACTTGGTAGCCATTCTGGGCTGGGGCCCAGAAATCCCTTTGCTGTGCAACTTTCTGATCACCCTGCCCAGCCGTATTCCGTGGGAGCAAACTATGCTTTCAGTCTTGTCCCTTTGCTGGCAGGGCAGTTGTGCATGGGATCCTTGCCCAGCATGCTTCAGATCCCTTTTTAAAAACTCTCTCTGTGGCATCCCCACTGCCGTACTGAGTCACTGTCTGGTTCTCCATGCACATCACCTTTCTGAAAACCCAAAAGTCTCTCATGGTCACTCTGACCATGAGAGCCTTCCTCTGCCTGACCCAGGTGAGGCCCCTGATTATTTTGGGAGATAGAGGTCCTCTCTCTTTCTAGTATTCTCCCAGTTGGTGGTTGGTGCTGCAGCCATGGACATGCTGATCACTGTGTATGTGTAGCCTGTATCTCTCCAACTCCATAATATCCTCCCAAGTTACTTTCAGCAAGGGTCTGGGCATTCCCTGCATGGGACTGGGGCCCTGTGAGGCGAGGGAGCCACAAAGCTGCGATTTCTGACTAGTCTCTCTGCTGCTGCAGGTACCATGCATGGGACATTTCTCCTTTAACTTATAAAATCATCTTGGCTTCAAAACTTCCTATCAGCTGAGATTCCATTGATTGTTCAGGTTATTTGTCAGAAGATCACCCAAGAATCTGAGTTGGCAGCAATAGCAAGTGGACTCAGCTTCCACCTGCTCATCTACCATCTCCTCCTCTCCCTTTTACTTTGTTTGTGTCTCTTTTGATCTGACGTGGGTCTCTTGTAGGCAACATACTTGTATGTCTTGTTTTCTTATTCATTCAACCACCTTATGTCTTTTGAATGGAGTATTTAATCCACTTACATTTAAAGTAATTACTGATAGGTGTGCAGTTATTGTCATTTTATTATTCATATTT
Source organism: Anoura caudifer (assembly GCA_004027475.1). Classification (NCBI taxonomy): domain Eukaryota; kingdom Metazoa; phylum Chordata; class Mammalia; order Chiroptera; family Phyllostomidae; genus Anoura; species Anoura caudifer. The sequence continues at coordinate 54,922 of PVKU01006743.1, forward strand.
TCGATCTTTTTTCTTCTCTTTAAAGAAGTCCCTTTAACATTTCTAATAACAGTGTGCTGTTAATGAACTCTTAGCTTTTTCTAATCTGGAAAGCTCTATGTCTGTTCTTTAGTACCAAATGGTAGCTTTGCCAGGTAGAATAATCTTGGTTGTAGGTGCGTGCTCTTCATCACTTTGAATATTTCATGCTGGTCCTTTCTGGCCTACAAGGTTTCTGTTGAGAAATCAGCTGACAGTCTTATGAGAGCTCCCTTGTAGGCAAGTAATGGCTTTTCTCTTGCTGCCTTTTAATATTCTGTTTGTCTTTAACATTTGGCATTTTATTTTTGATGTGTCTTGATGTGGGTCTCTTTGTGCTCATCTTGTTTGGGACTCTGAGCTTCCTGGACTTGTATGTCTATTTCCTTCCCCAGGTAAAGAAAGTTCTCTGTCATTATTTCCTCAAATAGATATTCAGTTCTTTGCTCTCTCTCTTCTCCTATGGTATCCCTATGATGCAAATGTTGGTACACTTAATGGTGTCCCAGAGACCACTTAAACTATCCCAATTTTTGAAATTGTTTTTTCTTTTTGCTCTTCTGATTATTTTCTGCTACCTTATCTTCCAAATTATGGATTCAGTATGCTGCTTTATATAATCTACAGTGGATTCACTCTAATGTAGTCTTCATTTTAGTTACTATATTTGTCTTTATTGACTGTTTTTTTAAATGTTTTATTTCTCCATTTTTGTGTTTCTTATCTCTTTGTTAAAGTTTTCACTGAATTCATCTCCTGTTCCCCTAAATTCATTGAGCATACTTATAATCAGTGTTTTGAACTCTGCATTTGGCAGATTGCTTGTCTCCATTTTGTTTAATTCTTTCTTTCTGGAGTTTGTTTTGTTCTTTAATTTGGGGCACGTTTCTTTCTCTTCTCATTTTAGCTGCCTCCCTGTGTTTGTTTCTTTGTATTAGGTAGAGCTGCTGTGTCTCCTGGTCTTGGTAGAGTAGCCTTATATAGTAGGTGTCCTGTGGAACCCAGTGGTGTAGTATCCTTGTTTACCTGAGTTGGGTGTTTCAGGTGTGTCCCTTGTGGGGGTTGTATGTGTCTTCTGTTGTAATTGAGTTTTGATTTTTGTTGGCACATCAGTGTGAGGGATTGACTCTCAGGCTGATGAACTATGAGGACTAGCTGTTACTATAGTAGAGGGGCTGTTGTAGGGGTTGACCCAAAGGAGCAGGACTCACTTTACTGGGTCTTGGGTGCCTGCCAAGTCTGCCCTTTGGGTGTATTGTTTGTGGAGGTGGTTGGGCAGTGCTCCGGTTTGGTCTGAAGCTGACTACTGGGTGTGTTGGTTCTAGGGCTTCTTGGGAGGGGCTCTGATGTAGCCCAAGGTCAGATGGTATCTGTACCCTGCCTGAGGCCACCTAGTATGAGCTACAAAGTGATCTGCAGATGGTGCTGCTTGTGCTGGGTTTGTTGGTGCCTGGAACAGGATAAGCTGTGAATCCAAAGTGGCTGCCGCTAGTGCTGGACTTGGGGCCACTTACTAAGACATAAGGGGCAGGCTGAGGACAGACAATGCTTGTTTGAGGTTTCTGAACTTTTGATAGATTTTAGTAAAGTCCAAGGCAGGAGCCAGTACAGGCTGTGTATATAGAAAAGCTACTGGAAGTGGCTTGGGAGGGCCAGCAAGTTTTGTGGGGCAGCTGGTCTCAGGGAATCACTAGGGTGGGGAGAACAGTATTAGCCAGGCTGATGAAAACTGAGACCTGGCTCCTGCCTGTGTCTGCAGGGTTGGTGTGGGGAGGCCTCAGCAAAAGAACAATGGCCTCTGCCAGAACTTCTGTGTGGGAGAAAGCTACCCCTCCAGCCCTTGCCCTGAAGCCAGTATGTCTCTGGAACATTTTGATTTTCAAGCTGCTTTTGCAGCACTGGAGTTCCTCTTTCTGAGGAATGCCTGGGTCTCCAGTAGCTCTCTGTTTCACTCAATCCCCACTGGTTTGCACAGCTAGATTTTATGGGAACTTCTTTTCCTGGAACTGGAACCCTGGGCTGGGGGACCTTGTGTGGGACTTGGAACCCTCATTCCTTGTGGAGAAACTCCACAGCCAAGATCTCCTTTCCAGTTTTTAATGGCCACATGTGAATGTGGGACCAGCTCGTTCCTTGTCGCTGCCCCTACAAGTCTCCAAGTGACTTCTTTAATCCTTAGTTACAGGAGTTCTGCTGAGTTAGAGTTCAAGTGATTCTCTCTGATAGTTCTATAGTTTAGTTATAATTTTGTTGCGGTTATGGGAGAAGGTGAGCATAATGAGTGCTTGCCTGCTTTGCTATCTTGACCAGATGTCGATCGTCTCCCCTGAGTGTATTAATTTTACATTTTAACAGTCAACTCTTATGTATATTCTTTGCCTCATGTTGACTATGGTAAGTCATGAGCATTTGGGTGGGAAACTTTGTGGGTGATGGAGTCAAGGCAGGCTTCCCTGTGTCCTTAAATTACATCAAGTAGGGAATTGTCATCTCCTTCTTATGAGACTTCCTGGGGTAGAAGATGTCAGGAGTGGGAAAAAAAAGCTCATATGTTACATTGCGTGTACATAGCTGACACTCCTAAGGGAAAGAAGGTGTTTGTAATACAAATATTTAAATCTGGGTTTCTGAAGTATGGTTTGATAAACTGGGAAATTACCAACTCCAAGTTGTAAGCACTGGAAAGGTGCTTGGTGTTAGCAAACAGAGAATATTTTTAAACAGAGTTTTCTACATTGTTAGGAAATACTGTTTTTTATATTTATTCAATCCTGACTGCAAATTCAGCAATCAGTGGCAAGTGTGGGTAAAAATTGTTACCCACTTTGATTCTTTCCATCTTGCTTCTGACAGTGCTACTATCTTGGAAGATACTTTGAAAAGATAGTTGAGAAGTTAAAAGCCTTCCAGTGAGGCAAATAAATGTTAAGAAACTTTACTAAAAATGATCTAAATGGAATAAATGTAACAATGTTCTTAAAAAAAAACAGTTTGGGGACCAGGAGGACCAATGAACCTACAAAGAGGCATCCTTTACTCACCTTCCCTTTTGGGGGAGGGTCAAGGGCAACGAAGGGCACACCGTGATCCTCACCTCCTTTGTCTTTGATCAAAAGTCCCATTCCCAATGACCTGCTATTTAAAACTACCACCTCCAGCACTCCTGATTTATAGCATGCTGCATTTATTATTTTCTCTGAACTTATCATCTTCTAATATGCTCTGTAATTTACCTGTTCACCATGTTTGTTGTTTGTTTGTGTTTTGCATTTCGATGTGAGTTCTCAGGGGCTTGAAACTTATCCCAGCTATACTCTTAGTGCCTAAACCAGTGCTTGGCACATTGCTGGATGCTTCCTAGCTCTTTATTGAATGTATAAAGTAGTGAATACATGAATGAATGAATGCATATCTTGGTTGTTATTTCCCCTCTCTTTTCTATCTCTTCCTAGGAGTTATTTTCTTCTAGCAATCTTAGAATCTACCACCCGAGGCCATTTTGCAATTTTAATGCAAAGTTGTGTTAGAACTGAGACTCAGACAAAGGTTAGAAAGTCATAAGAATCTAAGAAAACCCAAGAAAGTCAGTGATGTACATACCATATTTGCAGTCAGAGCAGGTCACTTTTTGACCCTCTCCACCTCTATGTAACAAAATTATCTTCAAAATTATTTCATATGAAATGAAATGTATGATAATAATGGCCATAAAAGAAATGCAGATGGTTGAAATGTTTTGGTTGGACTTCATATATATAATTATTCCAGTAAGAAAGTAAACAATAAAATATAAAATAAGTGTTATTTATAAAAGAGGAGAAAAGTAATAGATTGGTAAAGGGTGAAGATTTTCCTTATTCATTGGTCTATTGCAATAATTAGTACTATTAGAGTTTAATATCAATCAAGAGACAAATATGGATAATTGAAAAGAATGTTTCAGTTATATTTTAAAAAAATTTAAAACAAGTTTAATTGTTTACTTTTAGAGAGAGAGGAAGAAAAGGAGAGGGAGAGAAACAGCAGTGCATGAGAAATACATGATTGCTTCTCACACACCCTGCACTGGGGTCCTGGCCTGCAACCCAGGCATGTGCCCTGACTGGGAATCAAACCAGCAACATTTTGATTCACAGGCCAGCACTTAGTCCACTGAGCCACACCAGCCAGGGCAAGAATGTTTCAATTTTAATGCTATTATTGAAATTCAGTAAATTAATTTATAAATTTAAAATTATACTTTCCAATAAAAAATGCCACACCTCGCATTTGCCCTCTTTCATGGTTTTTATGTTTTGACAAAAATAAAATTTCAGTGGTTACATGGAATGATTCAAATGAGCACATTTTTAAAATAATTAATATCATGGTACTGTTTATTTCAAATCTATTGCTTAAATGTAGGAATACAGAGTACCATGAGGGCTGGAGACACAAACTGTGTACCCAGAGAGAGCTGGAATGATTCCTGAATGTTCCTGAACTTGCCTATGGAATGAACATAGGCATCTGAGACCACATGTGTGTGGAGTTAGCTATATAACTGGGAGTTCTCTGAGTTAACTTACTTGTAGAGTATAATGTATATTAAAAGATTAGCAGTAAAATGTGCTAATTTAAAGTTTGAGTATATGGCGCTGGCTGGTGCGGCTCAGTGGATTGAGTGCCAGTCTGTAAACCAAAGGGCTGCCGGTTTGATTCCCAGTCAGGACACATGCCTGGGTTGTGGGCCAGGTCCCCAGAACAGGGCATGTGAGAGGAAACTACACATTGTTGTTTCTCTCCGTCTCTTTCTCCCTCCCTTCCCTCCTCTAAAAATAAAAAATAAATAAATAATCTTTAAAAAAATAAAGTTTCAGTATATATATTAATATCCAACAGTAACCACAGCAATTGTTAGAACATATAAAACTATATATATAAATTTATATTTTAGGGAGGAGTGTTTTATCACATTATTTAGGATTAGCAATGTGTGGCATGTGTGATAAAAATATAGAATGTTTTTTAGTCGACTTAATTATTGTTCAAAATTTTCGACAGACAACAACTCACTCCCTTTTTGCCTTCATCTCTGTCAAATTGTCCCCTTCCCCCACCTTTGGCATGCTACTGGAAACACCAGGCCTTTTTTTAAATCTTCAGGTTTTTTAAAAACAAGATTTTACTTATTCATTTTTAGAGAGAGGGGAAAGGAGGGAGAAAGAGAAGGAGTGAAACACTGATACGAGAGAGAAACAGTGATCTATTGCCTCTTCATTGCACCCCGACCAGGGACCAAACATGCAGTCCGGGCCTGTGTCCTGAATGTGCACCCAAACCATGACCTTTTGCCTCCTGGGGGCAAAGCCCAACTGACTGAGCCACACCGGTCAGGGCAAAATCTTCAGATTTTAAAAAGGATGTTTCAGAGTTAATGAGTTTCTTCTTTTAATACAGTAAACTTTCAATTTCGTTCAACTCACGCCAGCAGATTATAATTTTTAATCCAAACACAAAACGAGAAAAAAAAATCCTTTCCTTTGATCAGGGTAAAGTATTGTATGGAAGATTAGAATGCGTCACACTGAAGGCCACTTGAAGGTGAAGCGATGGAAATTTTAACGTGTCACTTAGGAAGAATTATAACAAGCTTCTTAAAAAATTTGAATGAGGACAATACAGAATATTTTTATGAGGGAAATCTGCGTATAAGAATGTGAGAGAGCAAAAGGCTGACCATCTCCGTCTCTTTTCATCTCTGATATTTTTAACTTGTGAGATAATGAAACTGTATTTTTTTATTATTGCTGAAAAGTAAGCAGCATTTTCTCTCATATTAATTTTTTTCATATGTAGAACATTCAGTGTTGCACATGCTAGAGTGCCATCCAGATGGTGACATCACTCCTTTCCCGGTACCTGGGAATGTCTGTGGCATGAGCCAGTCTCCGGAGGGTGGCTCGATCCCAACACTCATGTGGGACATGCAACAATGTGAAGATGAGGCCGATTTTGTGTGGCTCTCACGTATCACAGCTTTAGAAAGCAGTAACGTTAATCGAGTTGTTGAGTGCCTGACGAGGAAGGGCTCTAAATGTATGTGGTCTTGGTGAATTCCCTAGAAGTTAATTGTAAGACTTTAATTTTTTCACTTTTATGTTTTCTACTCTTGAGTGACTTGGGGTCCTATGTATGAAGAAGAGAAAAAAATCATAGCAAAGGAGCAGGAAGTAAAGAAGAATATTCAGATGGCCAAGTATTTGCCTGAGGTTATTGTTTCCCGTGGGGAACAGCCCAGGGGCTCTGGCTTCCAACTGTCCACTGCTATTTTATATAGTTAGAATTAAAAAAAAAATTATTCCATTAACCCACTTAAAAAGAACTCACATGGTGACAATTTTCATTTTACTTTACCCCCCTTGGTGGGAATAAACATCATATTTATCTTTGTGAATTTCCTGATACTTTCCAGTGCAAGTCCTTATTTTGTAAACTCTCAGATTCTGAAATTGTCAGAAGAATGTTGGTGGGTCTCTTGGATGATGTTACCACTTCTCGCCTACATCTTATTTCTCTGAATCCTCTGCTCCCACCAGTGTAGTCTTTCATCCCACTCCATGCCCCCCATCACCACCCCCACCCCAGCCCTGGGTTAGCAGCTTCTTTTGGAATCTCCTCTTCCTTTGGCTGCCTATGGGAGTGAAGAGAATAAAAAAGAGAGTGAAAAAAGTAGAAGATGAAAGAATGCAGTGACAGTGACTGTGATAAAAAAAGAAAAGAGGTGAACAGTAGCATGAAAGCAGTTTAAAGGTGTAATTCAGACTAAAGGCAATTTCTTAGGCAACAATTAAAGGTGAAGTAATTAAAAGGCCAAGTCTGTGAAATAGCAGCAAGAGAAGAATCTGTCAACACTGTGAAAAAGTTGTGATGACAAAGCACTGTGTTAGAAAAATTAGGTCAGTATAAAAAAAGACAATATGGGAAGTTGTTAGCATTTAACACAGCCATGAAATACAGCTTGGGAATGGATACTATGTTTATAATGGGAATTTGTCCATTGAAGAGTCTGCCAGTCTAGATTGGGATTCTGGATTATCATTGCTACTTAGTTGGAAAACATAGTTCCCAAATATTTGCAGTTTTTTGATACTTATCTAAGAGTGTGTTCTTAGGCAGCGGAACTGGTTTAAAAACTAATTTCCATATGTGCCTTGTCATCAAAATGTCACCTTCTTAGGGCGCTCTACATCACCTTATCCAAAGGTAATATCTTCCATCATTTTTACTCTGTTTTTGTTTCTTTTTTAGCACTAGAAACCCATGCGTTTATCTATGTCTCTGCTGCAAAAAGGAAGCTCCACGGTAATTTTGTTTATTGTTGTATCATCAGGACACAATAAAACCCCAGAATAAAAATAGATGCATCATGGGAGCTCAATGTGTACTTGTTGAATAAATGATAATGATACTAGCTAACATTGACTGAATGCTTAGCCAATCCCAGACTCACTTAATGTTCTTGTAAATTCTAATTAAATACAAACTGTTAAAGAGTTCTATTTTACAGATGACAAAACTGAGGTACTGAGTGGTCAAGTACTTGCCCAAAATCATGCAGTGACTGGCAAAGCAGACATGGTAATTCCTATGAAGGACAGTTCATTTTGGCCAATACGATCAAGACAGTCTTTAAAGAATAGTTAAAACCAGCTGAATTTTGAGAAGCATGAGTTTTGAAGTGAAGAGGAGAGGGCCAGGAACTCTATGTTAGTGTGAGGAAAGCGTGTCTAAGGTATCTGTAAGAGAAGTTTTCCCTAAAGATTTGCAAAAAGGTACATTGTAAGATTGGAGAGTGCATGAAAGCCAGCCTGAGATTGAAAGTCAATAAATTACTCAATTTAAAAAATTAAAAATAATATTTCTTACATAGATCTTTTCTGAGTCAGATTGAATAGCTCTCCTAATTAAGGTGAATTAGTGAGGTTTTACTGTATAGTCCCAGTTTAGAAAGGACCACAAACACATTATTTGGAATCTTTTCTTTTGGGGGATGGTTCCAGGCAAAATTGTATAATAGGGCACATTAAACTTGTTAATATTCTTGATTCATTCCTCCTTTACTCTTGTATCAGTCCAGGTCCCCATGGGGAACAGATACCATACCCAACAGGGGTGATTTAAAAAGAGTTTATTTTCCATTAAAAATCTTTTTACAATGGAAAAATTCAAACATAAACAAAAAGAGAGAGAAAATTATATGTAAATCTCATGTATCCATTTTCCATTCTCTTAGCTACAACAATTATCAACTCATGGCCAAAGATGCTTCATTTAAATATCATTCATCCCTAAATATTTTAGGATGTATCTCTCAAAGATAAAGACTACCTTAAAAAGTAATCATAATATCATTATTGCTTTCCAAGAAGTTAGTGATTCTGAAGAGAGTTGTGACTGAAGGGCCTACATACAAAGAGCTAAACGTTGAGGGAGTTCAAACAAGGGAAGGTGAAGCACCCAAGGGTTGGCTAAGCCAACCCACAAGGGTTGGGAAGCCACTGCCGCCTCTCTCTAGGCGTGAGGAGATGACTAAAACCCATGGAGACCTGTAGCTGTAGGCGAGGACTGTATGGCAGGAGCTATGGCTGTGGGCAGGGAAACAGCCACTGCTAACCTAACTTCACTCTGCATCTACCTTATCCCTGGCAAGTCCTTTCCATTGACTAAGGTCAGTGGGAAGCCAGAGGGCAAAGGCAGGCTGGAACGGTTCACAGAAGTCAGTCTCTCAGGCACACTGCAGGGTGGGGAAGGACAGAGAATGGAATCGGAACTGCAATTCATACTCACTTAGTGTTCCCCTGCTCCCTCTATGCCACACACCTTCTAAGGATGCCTTTGAGACTCGCTGTACCCCAGACCCTGGATCCCCTTGGACCCCACCCAACCACTTACATAACTAAAGAAAATAATTGATGCTGTCAACATTGATAAGTCAGTGGGGTTAGATATTTTGGTAAAGAAATTCCTTTCCCCTTTCCCTTCTTAAAGCACTCCTGTTTTCAGCCAATCTTGATGCTATAAAACAGGAGCTATATTTCAACATACCAGTCTCAGACAGTGATAAATCAAGGCACAAGGAAGCTACTTTGTTTTTAAATTTGCTTTGCTATGTTCCAATTAGGTTTAAAATATTTAGATGAGAAAAATAGTTCTGGTCCATTTAAGACAAGCCTCCAGTAAGAGACGGTTTGGAGTTTGCTGTTGGAAGCTAGCAGGGGTTATAAAATGCAGAATGTAATTAAATAAATCCTTTTACTATTAACTCTGCAGTGAGACAGGATGGAGGAATCAGAAGAATGGCTAGTCTAGCAAAAAGAGAGTATAGGAATTACTTCCTGTTAATACTTGGTTACCCAGGCAACCATTCCTTGACAGGAAGAAAGGCATCCTAGAGTCTTGATTAAATGGAAGAAAGAGACCTCAAGTCTTTTTTCCACATCTCTGTCTTCTGGTCTGGGAGACAAGGGACCAGGAAGTAGGTAATAGAACAAAGCAAGTGGGGACCATCCCTGAATGGAGGCGCTGGTGAGAGAGGGGTGGTGGCTGAGGAAGGGTGGCTGCCTCTTCACTGGTGCCTCCCTGCTAGGTGCTAAGATGAAGGTGCCAAAAAGGCTCAGAGACACCTGATGCTTTCCACGTAGCACAGCCCACCAGAGTTTCTGCTCCTCACAGCCTGAAAGGCCTCAGGGCCCCAGAGTATCTTAATTCTGGGATAAAATCAGAGATCTGGAACCATATAATTTTAACAATGTAAAGGAATCTTGTCAATGATACAAATGGTAAAAGTCCAACATATTGTTGTAGTTGAAGAAACAAACCAGAAGGGTTAAAGGAGCTGCCAGGAACCACAGAACTAATGATGGTATGCGAGGGATGAGTGATACTGCGTTTCACTTACTCTAAGATACACAGTTGAACACCCCTGTGATCAGAACTGTAGAGTGGATGTGAGAAGAAGGTATTAAGTTATAGTTTGTGTGATACGTTTTTTCTTTCATAATGGCATATAAAATAATGGCACATCATTTTATCAGTGACCCATTGAAAGATTGTGAAAAGTGGCATACAGTGACAAAGAAGACATTATCTTGCCCTGCTCCCTTTAAATCTGCTAATCATTACGATTCTTGTTTGTTCATGTCTTATAGAGATTAGTTATCTCATTTAAATTATTAACATACATTTTTTTTTGGTAGAAAAACTACACTCAAGTAAAGAAGTGTATGTTTTCCTTCAAATATTAGCTGTTCATGTTTGGAATAAGTCTATGAGTTCTGCATAAGCAGCATTATGTGTCCACAGAGAACACACACATACACATTTCACAGTAACCTAATTTTCACTTCAGCCCCCTTCAGTTGCTGCCCTGACCAAAGATGACCGAAACTGGATGCCAGGGCTTGGCAATGACTGAGATAATGGAACAGTCCCTTGGAAAAGTGTGGGCTGGGAGGGAAAAGATAGGACCAGCTGACAGGCTTCATCTCCCCCAGTTGCTCTAGGATCGGCTCAGCTCTCCATGTCTCACAGATCAGTTTTCTCCTCTGCTCTTCTCATTTTTTCTAAATCTTGATATTTCCTTCCTCTTTTCTTTCTTTTCCATTCTCTCAAAGATCAAAGTGCCCAGTGGGCTGGATTTATTTGATAAAAATGGGAACGTTATATGATTTGCTATACTCCTACTTCAGGTTCATGGTTCTTAAAAATCTGTGTGGTGAGCTAAATACCACAGTTACATTTCTTGCTTTCATTATTTTTCGAAGAAAAAAACCCGTGTATTTTTTTAATGTTTTAAAAAAATTTTAAATGTTTTACACAAAAATTTCAAGTTCATTATAAAGACTAAGCAAATCAGAAAAGTATAGAGAAGAAAGTAAAACAATTACATCAACCCCATCATCCAGAAATAGCCAATGTACTTGACTGTCTTTCTGCCAAGTATGAGACCTGCTTCTTTCTAACAAAATACAGCTCAGGCTTTGCTTTTTGGGGGGTTGAATCCACTTTATTAATCCTGAGAGTGTGGCAGGTAGCAGGCAGGCTCAGCTGAGTGGGCACAGTCATTAGATTGTCTGGACTCCACTCTCACCTGTGAGCAAGGTGGTGCTAAATGTCTACCAGGTTGGGAAGTGAGCTCCATTCCCAGGAGGGGTCTCCACATGCTTGAGACCTTCCCTAATTCATCTGTGGTCCAGGGGCTTCTCTTTTGCCAGAGAACTGCTATTTCTCTCCCAGCAGGCTTTCTTTAGCTCTCCAGATGGGAGAAAGACAGCCTTCTAAGCTTACCTTTCTCCAGATTTATTATTGATGTGAGAGCTCAGGATTTTGCAGCTCCCCAGTGTAACTTGTGAGGGCCTTGTGGAAGTGTGTTTGTGTGTTTGTGTGTGTGGTGGGAGGGGAGAGGATGATTGAAACTCCTGACACAGAGGTAGTTTGCTTCACTCCCGCATCTTCTCTTTCCTCACTATTTTCTGAAGTAACAGCCTTACGTTGTACACTCTTCTTTGTTTGCCATGTGTTGATCAATTTTTGTTTGACTTTTTCTAAACTAGTTTTTTTTTTTTTTTTCATTAAGTTTGGGTAGAGAGAAATGACGTGAGCCAGTTTATTCTGTCACTCAAACTTCCATTGGAAGGTTTTCACAGAAAACTCACTGAGCACCCTTTTCTTGCCAGAATGAGATGCAAGTATCTGAGAGTGTGTAATGTTGGCCGGGGGTTTGTTAAGCAGGAAGGGTATATATATGCTACTTTTATTGCTATAGTATTAGATTAGTTTTTTGTTGAAAGAGATCTATGTTAATAGGCTTTAAAATACCATTTTCTAGTTTTCTCATGCTCAGCCAATGCTTTTATAAAATCTCTCTCTTTAATATGTTCTTTATATTCCATTAGTGTATTTGTTCTTTAGTTAGCTTTGCTTTCCAACTGTGGAAGTAAAATCAATTTTCAGAATCATCTATTATTTGCAAAAATAACAAAGTAGTATGCTTCAGCCTTTCAAGAAATTTTAACTCACTGATTATAATATCAGTCCTTCAGGAGGAATCCAGCATTTGGATTATTTTGTTGAAATTTTAGAACGCTCTAATTTAAGAAGAGACGAGCCTTCTGTATCTTAGATCTATTTGTCATTTAATAACATTAACTGTCATAAAAAAACAGTGTAAAGATCAACGGCTCTACATACAGGTACCTTGGTGGGGGGAGGGGAGCCTGTGGCAAAATGATTACAACCTGATTTACTAAATGGGGAGTAAGTTAGGAGATATGTACAGATGAATAATTATTAAAATAATTTTTATGGTCGCTTTTCAATTACGTCTCTTCTGCCCAGAAATCTACATGGTTCTCCATTCTCATGTATTCGGCATGGCCTGTTTGACAACTGCGTGAATGTCATGCCATAAGCTTTTGTAGAATGGCCCCAACAGCCTTATACACTTAAAGTTGCTGAGGGGTTTGTCCAAAAGCTTTGCCTGTGTTTCTTTTCTCCCCGTATTTTATATAACAACTAATTAGGTCATCTTTAAAAATAGATTCTGTTGGCTAAATGCAGCATACGCTCAGACTGTGTTTCTTTTCCATGAATTTTCTGCGTTCACAATTAATTTATATTACATCTTATTGCCAAACAGTGACTAAAACACTTCACATAGGTAAGTAATTTTAGACAAGGGAGCCTGTATGTAAATAGATCAGGTTTGTTATTATTAGTTCACACACACACAAACCTGAAGAATACCCAGGAGAGCCTGAAGCAAAGGCTTCGTTTCCCTTCTCCATGCTGCTCCATCCAGCTAAGCAGCTATGCGTACTTGCTCGCAGCCTGCTGTTTACGCCTGCCAAACCTGAGTACAAGAAAGCATGCGTCAGCGTCATTCTCGTATGACCTTTCTACTGTGAAATATGCTTAATGGCATGTTTGGGGACCAAGAGGGTTTGTTTGGAGAGTTTGGTATGCTGTCACTCTAGTTTGGTTTGGGGTCCTCAGGGCGGCCGCAACACAGATGCAGAAAGGGACAGAAGGGAGGATAACAACCAGCTGTTTATCACCACGACCTACAGCGAAGGGGCAGTGAAACGACCAGGAGACTCTAGTCAGCCATCTTTTGGGTATGGATGGGATGTCCTGTCTCTACCCAAATGTCTGGACAGCCACTGGATTCCTGGTTCTGCCTCAGGTTCCACCGACAAAATAATGAACCGTGAGGGTGTTCTGTATCTGACTTGGAAAAGATAATCTGTAGCTAGCCTTTCAGAGGCCAGTTCTGAGTACTGTCCTGTGTCCCTTCCAGTCTATCAGGCTCTTATCCCTGACCTGGCTTAAATGTCATACTCTCCCGAGATGGGGTAAGGACATCTCTGAAAACAGCGGTTTTCCAGCTATTAGACCTGGTACAGTCCGTGTTTATTTGTATAAGCTCTTAAATTGCTTCCTTAGTTTTTTTTTTTTCTATTTATTCTGATAAATGCCAGTTACTTCTTACTTTCAGCTTCCAATCATCTGTAATGGTGGTTTTTTTTTTTTTTAAATACATGTATGCCTTTATTTTTGGACTTTCAATTCTATTCCATTGATCTATATGTCTATCCCATGCCAGTACCAGTTTTATGATATTATGTAGTTTGAAGTGTGTAAGTTTTATATTTTTATTACATTTATTCCTAAATATTATATCTTTTTTCTTTCTCTTTTTTTAATTGTTGTTCTTGTACAGTTATCTGTCTTCTATTCCCATCCCAGCCCACCACCCCAATCCTCCCTACCTCCCATATCCATCCCCCTAGTTTTTGCCCATGTGTCTTTCATACTTATTGCTTCAAACCCTTCCCCTTTTCCCCTGAAATGGTGTTTGTTTTAATCAGATTTCAAGCAGAGCATTAAGTTAATCTTTTTTTTTTTACATGGCATGGTGAGAAGCACTTTTATTCAGGAAAAAATAAAAAAGCTGGGTGAATTAGTCTTAAGCCATGACTGAAAATATTAGATCAAATAAATTTTGAAATATGCACCTGAATGGTTTGCATTTAAAGGCTTAATACCACCTAAAACTTCTGAAGCTGGTATCTAACTGATAAAATCTCAGGCTATAGCATCTTAGCAGGAATGTTAAATAGTATAATATATCACAAGAATTAGTCTCCTAATCTCCTTCTGCTCCCAGGATATTTATTTATTTATTTATTTAAATGTCTACTGAATTTATTGGGTTAACATTGGTTAATAACATTACATAGGTGTACAATTCTACATCATATGTATATTGTACTGTGTGTTCACCACTGCAATTCAAGTCTCCTTTTATCACCATTTATCCCCCTTTATCCTCTTCTACCTTCCCTCACCCGCTTTCACTCTCAATCACCATACTGTTGTCTGTATCTAGGAGTTTTTTCATTTTTGCTGAATTCCTTCGCCTTTTCACCTACCTCTCCAATCCCCCTCTCTTCTGACAGCTGCCAGTCTGTTTTCTGTATCTAAACTCTGTTTCTAGTTTGTTTGCTTATTTTGCTCGTTAGATTCTACATGTAAGTGAAATCATATGGTATTTGTTTTTCTCTGACTGGCTAATTTCACTATATACATAATACTCTCCAGGTCTTTCTATGCTGTCTCGAAAGGTAAGATTTTATTTTTTATGCTTTAGTTTATAAGGCATTATCAACATTGATTAGTGTGAAGACCTATTCTTGTTTTTTCTTTCTCTTTTATCTTCCCTGATCACTGTTCCAGTTCCTCTCTCTCCCTTAGCATTCACTCTGGTATCTTTGATATGTGTCTTAAATGTATGGTATCTTCAATATGTGTGTTTCCTTGTTAAGTCTCAGGTGGTGTTTTGCATGTGAATGTGTTTTTAATTTTCATCAGTGGTACTGTATTATAACTTTTGCTCTGTTTCCTACTTTTATTATCCAGTTCTATGCATGTCGCTGTGTGTATCATTGATGTTTGTGTAGGCCGAAGTTACAACCAATCCCCTAAATTTCACTGTCAGCAACGGCACGGGTTTTCTTCTCCATGCTACATGCTCATTTTGGGTTGGCTGTGGCTCAGTTAAAAATTACATTAGACCTGCCACTAGATCTTGTTATGTAATCACTAATGAAGGAGAACATATGGTATTGACCAAAGCCGGTTCCTAGTTTGCATCATCCTGGTGGGTGTAAGGAGGGGAGGGTGATGGTGTGCCTCAGAATAGAGAGTTCATAGTACTACAGCTTGGACTTGAGCTTCACATTTGCTCCCCCTCAGTAAGAAACTCTGCCCCTGGGTGAACTTCTTTGTGCTTCCACTGAGGCTTCACGCTTCCTACGTCTTTTCTACCTTGGTCATTTGGTCCTAAGCTAGGGCTGTACATGAGACAGACAGGTAGAGGGGCCACTCAGGAGCAGGCTAATCAGCTTGCATTTGGTTTTAGCTTCTTCCAATACCAGCCAGACTGCAACTCTGCCCTGAAGTTAATGATTTCTTGTGTGACTGTTGCAGGGTGCGCTGGTGCTGCTGTTCTGCCCGAGTAAAGGGGCAAGTAAAGTTCTACAAAGTGAAAAGAACACAACTGTATGCACACTCCCAGCCTATCTGTCCGTGCATGGCCCCTCTCTCCTCCATGCTGGCTGCCATGTTTCTTCCTCACTTGGTTACTACCAATCTTTTTCTCCTCAGTTTCTTCACAGTCTTTATATTAGGTCTTTAGATTCATACAATCTTCTTTTTCTTTGTGGCTTCTTTAGGGTTAGGCCAGGGGAAGATTTCAGTAACTCTTGCATATTGGAAGAAAAGCCTTTAAATGTTTACACATAGTAATTATTATATAGGAACAGTTATTTCACAGAATTTCTGAAATGTGTGTGCCAATACGAGATTTAGTTTGTGAGAGGTGAAGAATCTTAGTAAAGGGTTACTTTTTCTCAGAAATTCCTCGTGGGACTTGACAACCCTATAAACATAAGTAGCCCCTGCTAGGCTTAGCCACGTGCTATGACAGTGGGCACTGGTGGTCACTGAATGTGTCAGTCATCAAGAGTGACTCAGTGCCAGGTTACCTGCCACCCTCCTCTCCTGTGCTCAGCCATAAGCTCCAACCTTCTGTTGTTGCCCATGTCATCAAGCCAATAGGTCACTTGATTTTCTTCCAATTGCACAAACACCACATTAAACTAAAGTGAGCATAAGAAAGGCAGGACTAATTTCATTGTCTCTTTCTACTTCCTTAAATATTCCTGACATGCTATTCCAGCCATTTGTATGCAGTTTGATAAACATTATGCTTATGGAGTGAAATTTAGAGGATAAAATTTGTGAATAAAACTTTTGCGAAGCAAAGTTGCCGTTTGGTTCTAGATAACACCTTTCTGTTCTTTCCTTTTACTTCCTACATGGGGCAGTATGGCTGAGCATAGCAAATGTCTACTTCAGTGCATGTGGCAACTCAGATTTTCCCTCCCCAAGTACAGAGGGTTTAGAAAGGCATTCAGCTCATAGCTGAGGTATACTCTTTTTTTTGTAGATATTGCCTCATGTGCTTGTTCAATGAAGTAACTATTTTGGAAGATATTTTATTCCAAATGATTGATGACAGTTAAGTTGTGTAGGTTGAATCAAAGAAAGAAACACAGCTCATTTTAAGAAAGTGAATTTCATACTTGAGAGTATGAAAGCACCAGACGTGCCATGCTGGGTTAGAGCAGATCAAAGGGATGTATCCTGCTCAGAGGAGCAACTATGACAAGGATGCTAATAGCACTTTGTGGGTAAGTGAGGGGTGGGTGCACCCTGCTGACAAGGTCTAATAGATCTAATTTCTACTCAATGACATGTTGGAACCATCATCCCAGATTATAGCTAAGTCCGTCCTGGAACCTACTTTTATTTTCAACTCTGTACCAATCCTCAGAGTAAAGAATTTCATGCTTGCCACCTGTCGTGTAAAATAAGACTCCTTTTTATTTATTCTAAAGCTACCTCCTTTTGGCTTCAAGGGGTGCCTCTAATTCTAATATTCCCAAATTTTAAGAACAAGCAGTGTCTTATTTCCTCTACCCTTCATGTCTTAGTAATATTTGAGGCATCTTTAAATCAATACTTCCCATTTCTAGACTGTTTGATTTAAAAAAAAACTCTGATAGAACGAAGTAATTAGCACTCATTTAAAATAATTTTATCTTTCAGGAAATTAATCAAAACCCAATAGTGTGTATATAGTGTTAGGTCCTAAAATCAGGTTGAGAAGAAAAAATGACAGTGCCTGGGTTGGAGAAAGGAGGTGTCAAAATGTGTAGCTACCTAAGAGATTGTCATTTGTCTGTAAAGTAGATGAATGGTAAAACTCAGTCCAACAAACCTACACTGAGCATCTTACTATGTGCCAGACACTTTTCAAGTCACTGGGAGAAAAGGTTACGTCAAATGTGGTTTCTTCCATTCCTAAGGTGTGTATGTTCAATGACTAAGGTGGGGTGGGCTCTTCTACTCTGAGAGAGATGGCCTTTGCAGAGTTACAATGGATGGGATGGGAAGAGAGAGGTCTTCCAGTGAGAGGGAACATCCTGTACGAAGCTTGGAACTTAAAAAAAACATGTGGCATTTTAAATTGGGAAATAACTTGGAGTAGCTGGAACATAATGTGCTGGGTTGGTTGGAAGCAGCAAGAAGAAGCCGGAAGGGTTGTAGGTTGGGGCAGAAGCTGGATCTTGAGAGAGAGCTAAACATGCTCTTTTATTTTTTCTGAGTTCCAGGGAATAATCCTCTTTGCAAAACTAGAAAGCTGGACTATCAGAATGATGTTTTTTCTTCAAAGCTTTTCTCCAATTGTAGCTTAATTTTCCTAGAGAACCAGGGTTATGTGGAGTTGCTGCTGCTTCCCTTTATCCTGCTTCTAGAGCCCAGCTGCCCTCAAGGTGGCACTCAGCAGAGGTGACCCGGCAGCCATTTAATCTTCACACTCCTGCTCCCCAGGTCCCTGTACTTGAACCTCTTCTCAGCTGCTCTCTTCTGTACCACTGACTGACCTCAAATGCAAAGTCCAGGCCTCAGGTTTTCCTTCATGTATATACTGGACTTCACTGACAAATTCATTGTATTTTGCAAGCTTAAAAAATTTCAATATGTAAAGTTAGTTTGTGCTCAAACAGTTTAGATATTTGTTCTATTTAATTGAACTAAAATAATATGTACGAGTAACTATTTTGTGCCAGTAGCTGAGCTAGGTGCCAGTGACACTAAATCATTTAAGGCCTTCAGGAGTCCAGTCTAGCAGGAGGAATGGACAGAAATGGTTTGAGAAGTCGGAGGCTTTTTATTCACAGTCAGCTTCAAACTGCCTGACAGTCTTCTGTGTCTCAGTTAACTTGCTCTGCAACATCCACAGTGACTGTCTCAAATCACCTCTCTCCTCACTTCTCACCTCTTCACAAAGGGCTTTTTACTACTTCACAGAGAACATAGAAGGTATCTGCCTTGGACCATCTCAAGGTCAACCAAACAAAAAACCAGTTGACAGCCAAGTCCACCTTTATTCACTCTTTCTCACCTTTATTTACCCTTTCTCTCCTGTTATGGTGGCAAAGGTGTCCCTACTATGAAAGTTGCAGCTGTGGTCTATATTTGACCTTCTCTCACATTCTCATAGTCCCATTGCTATCAATTAAAAAAAATTCTCTTTCCTTTACTGTGGTTCTGACTGCCAGGGTCACCAGGGTTAGACTTGAACTAGCTTTGTATGGCACTTGGGTTATCTGTGACTTCTTGCCTGAAGAAGTGCTTCTGATGGCCATGAAAGATGCCTTCCCCATGGCTTATAAATAACATGAGCCTCACACTTCATTAATGAGTTCTTCCTTCCAACATCCCAAGTGATCCAAATGCTAAACATACAGTATTTCCCAGCAGGTGGTGCAAACTTTTATATCATATACTCTTTAATTGAGTGGGCTATGGTCTTATGATTAATGTGACCTGATGTTCACATTCAGAAAATGGGAGGTGTTAAACTCCTTAAGAAACCTAAGATTATTAAGATTTTTGTGATTCATACTAATAAGATTGACTAATTTGTTATTATACAAATGGAATGCCTACAATTTAATTGTTGACTGACAAATGGTTCCAAACTGTTAAGAGCATATGTATCACACAGAATTTGAACTCTAGTTCTATAAAACATGTTTGAAGAATAATTTTATTCATGGTTTTCCTCTTTGGAAAATTGCTTCAGGGATCTTTTAATTGTTTTCTCCAAGTGTCATCAGCTGTGCTTCCAACCTAAAGAAATAATTTCTGTCTCATGACACCTACATTTATTTATAAAAAGAGCTCAAGAGTAAACTTGCAAAGGAAAAAGCCACTGAAGGACACATTAGGGCTGACCTGCCCCTGGGATCAAGTATTGATTACTGTGAGTTTGAATGCAGAGAAAAACTGCAGTCAGATTGGAATTTACAATTTAACTCAAGTCTTTCAAGACAGAATCAAGTTGTTAATCAGATTGGGAAAATATTTCCTTTCTTGTAGGTACTCACTCATACTCATTTCTTGACTTTAGGATAAACTATATCCAGCATTGTTTTCCCACTTTTCTACCTTCACCCTCTGCTCTGTCTTGTCACTTTTGCCCATTATTGTCACTGTCATCTGCACCACCAACACCGCTGCCACCATCACCTTCGTCATAATTTGAATTTCTGTATTGTACCAAGTGCTTTACCTCCATTGTCCCTTAGCCTTAGACCAGCCCTGCATGGTGAGTCTTATGCTTATTTAACAAATGGAGAAAGTGAAGTTCATGGAGGTTGAAGAACTTGTGTGATTTTATTCACTAAGTGGTAAACTTGGGCCTGAATGACCTAAAATATCTACTTTGTTCTCTCTTATTTCCTCCATGGGTCACACCATTCTAACCTGTTCCTATAGTTTCTACATTATATTTGTTCACTTTTCCCCTAAGGTGATAGGGAGTGGAGGAGAAATAGCAGTTTCCCTATTTTCAAGATTAAAAATAAACATGAAAATTTAACAATTAGCAAGTGAGAAATAATAAGAGTAACTTAAAATGGGCTAGGAACATCTGATAGGAGAACTTTTTTTTTTGATCTGCAGAATTAAAAGGGTTTGGAATACAAACAAGGAATTGATTAACCTACATTTAAAACTGCCAAGAGGAAAATAAGATGGCATCTAGTTTTCTAAAGACCCCTCAAGGTTTGTTATCTGTAAACTAAGTGGAAGCAGCTTTTTCCTTCCTGTGCTTCCTAGGTTTCTTATCTCACCGAAGAGTCTATTCCCTGAGATTCTTGATGAATACAGAAGCCGAACTTTGGAAACCTCTCTATGTGTACCTCTTAAAAGCTCACTGGAGGGTTACAGATTCCGAGACTCAAGAATATGGGATGACAATGATGATGAATGGCAGAAGTTGTAACGTGGTTGAACACCTTTCAGAAGATCACCTGATTGTTTACTGCTGAAAATATTGTTGATGACCCCTTAGTTTCATGTGGCTTTTCACACCCCCCTGTAGGTGTTTAGGCGTGTGCTTTTTTTTTCTGTTATGACTCAAGCAGATCCTTGGAAGAGAGAAGTTACTTTTACCAGGGTGCTGCTCATGGGGGATGTTCTGGAGGTGAGAGGTCTACATACCCAGGGGTGACCAGAACCCTTGGGTGATTGAGTTCATTGTAGAAGTTTGTAAGATATAATTTTATTTAGGTAGGCCAAGGCTGGCGAAGAGTCTGGGGTAGCACAGGCTAAAGTAGACTAAAGGACTAAAATAGATTTCAAGGCCTCAAACAGATACCACCCCTGCCCTCCCCCCAACCAGGCTGAGAGACCTTCAGAATATAGTCTCTAGTGCTGCCCTAATGAGACGTGACTTCCCACACAGGGACCAGGTGGTCACACACTTAGTCATGCCAGCATATGTTATTCCCCGAAGAAGGAAAAGTGCTTCATTTTTGCTGACAGCTGATGATCATTGTAATGTAACAGTGTGGTGATTGCTGGGTGGAAGAGAGTACAAGGGAGATAAATGGCGATGGAAAATGTACAGTAAAAGTAAGCAATTAAAAAAACTAACAGCCCTGGCTGGTGTGGCTCAGTGCATTGAGCGCTGGCCTGTGAACAAAAGGGTTGCCGGTTCCATTCCCAGTCTGGGCACCTACCTGGGTTGCTGGCCAGGTCCCCAGTGGGGGGCGTGTGAGAGGGAACCACACATTGATGTTTCTCTCCCTCTCATTTTCTCTTTCTTACCCTCTCTCTAAAAATAAATAAATAAAATCTTAAAAAAACCAAACAAACAAATGTCAACTGGGAAAGAAAAAACCCACCTTATGAAGACACCACTTCATAATGCTGGGGTCCTTAGGCTCACTGCTATGGTGAGCTTGTTTTTAGGTAAGGGCTACTTATTTCAGGTGTGGGTGTGGTAGTATTTGAAGGGCTTCTTTACTTCTGGATGTGTGAAGGCAACTAAAGAGTTAACTGGGATTGTGTTCACACTACATAATGAAAACCGTAAGCACTTTACTCACCTGACTAGAAGGAGGCAGTGGAGCACTGAGGGTCAAGGGCATGGGCCAAGTTTGGGCTGGGAGCCAGATAGGTGTTAAGTTCTATGTTGTCACTATCAGTGGTGTGTCTTGGATGAGTTTCACAATTTTTCTGGTTTTTGTGACATGGGATAATAACACATTGTCTATTATAGTTGTGGTCAAATGAGGTAGGTAACATAGGTGGCGTGCTTAGTCTAGCTTCTGGCACACCAGTGCTCGTGGGCTGAGATTTAAATTTCTAGTTCTTCGCCATTCCAGTTCTTCCCAAGATCTGGGACAGTCTGCACTTGTGTCTTCTTTTCTGGTTCTCATTTTGGTGATTCCATTCCCTGCTGGGCACTACTATGCATCCATCTGCTCATGTTCCACTCAGGACATTCCCTGATTCCAGGGACCTGCCTACCCATTGCAACCCCTGCTATTGCAATATCTCCAATATTAACTACCAGTTCTTTATCAGTTGTTTTGCAGGAGGCAAGTTGTTCTTTCTCATCTGAGCCCTCTGTTCTAGGTCTGTCTTTTTCCTGTTTTACTGAGGCAATCGGAAGATTTTATGTTCCTTTGATGGAAAAGTTGCTTCTGAATTGATTGGTCTGATTGGGCAAAAATAGAGACATCTGTGTTGACTGCTTTGTTGCAGCCATTCAACAGATATTCTTTGTAATTTTTTTCCTGCTTTGTATGGGACGATCAGTACTTCTCAAACTTTATCGTGCATGCAGATCACTCAAAGGATCTTAAAATGCAGATTCTGATTCAATCTGTCTGGGATGGGGCCTGAGACTCTGCATCTCCAAAAAGTTTCCAGGATGCTGGTTCACAAAGCATAGTTTGAGTAGCATGTGATGGGCCACATTGATGTGTTGAACATATTTGAGTTCCAAGATGGGTAAGAGTAGACATATTATATCTTAGAACAACAGAGCTTCCTGTGCTCCTCTATACTAATTTTAATTTGCTTAACTACTTTTTAAAATACCAATAATATACAAAACTCTGACATTCCTTCTCTGAGTAAATAACATAAAAATATATGCCACAGTCTGACACATAGGTGAGTAAAGGGTCAGGAATTACAGATAAAAGAAGAAAACAGTGAAATTGGATTGTGTGAGTTAATTCAGAAGAGGTGTTTTGAGCCCAGTTTGAAAGGCATGGCAAATGTAGATTGGAGGATATTGGAAACATGCTCAGTCAGTGCACTCATAAGAGACAAAGGGTGGACTTTATAACCCTAGAGACAGCCAAAAAATGGTGGTAGGAGGGACTTGTCCAAAGGCAAACAAACTCCTGCTTGTTTGTAGTTAACGGAGAATTAGCCAGTCAAATTTGCATAGAAACTTATGAGAAAATTTAACAGTGTGTACTAGGAAACAAGATCTCTTTAGAGTATTGTTCTCTTGTAGTGGGGCCTATTAGAGGACCCTCATCCATGGCAGCAAGAAGGCAGAATACTTATTTTCCGCACTTTTGCCAGAGCACTTCAACTCCAACTCTGCCTGGAAGTGGGGTGGGGTCAGTGGGGAAGGCCTTCAGACCTCTTGGGAAATGTTGATTTACTGTCTTAGCGTATCTGTTCACTGCCTAACCTTGACTCACTGGCCCATTCATTCATACATTCAGTGTTGTGGAATGGAGTGCCTAGTATATTTGAACCTCATGCTAGGAGTGTCCCAACTGCATGCTTGCAATTAAATAGCAACAACAATAATAGCATATGACAAAGTATCATCTAACATAGAGACATGCTTTCCTCATACATTGCAGGTAGACAGTGGTGTTGGGTGATTAATTTCTGTTCCACTTTTATTTCCCCAAGCAGTGCCCCTTTTAAGCTGGAGATCCTTTTTGGTCATGGAAGTTTCTCTTAGGAGATGTAGGGACTGCAGAGGTGGGATGGGGAAGAGAGTTACTGTACAATGAGCAATTCCAAAAGTATATAATGGGATTTTGAATAACTACAGGAGAACAGAAGGATGTTTTTTAATGAGAGAGGATTACTAGCCCTGGCTATGTTGTATTGGAACTGATACTTTTCTCTAGTGAAATATCTGGATAAACAAATTAGAATGTTCAGTTCTAATCCTGTTGTTAAAAAAATAGGGATTTTAAGGAGATGATGTCCTAATCCTCAGATCCCCTCAGAATTCTCGGCTAGAAAGAAACACTTTCACTTCCAAAAGCTGGAATTCTTTCCCTCACTCTCCTCTCTCCCCATCTCTCAGTCTGTGGATGTCACCGTCTCCTTGGTCTTCTGTCTTCCTGAGCCACAAGACCCCACCCTTTTATCTGAGGCTCACATTTGCATTGGAGGACAGTTGTACGTCTTGTTGAGCTCTATTTCTGGGAACTGCATTGTCTTTCAAGGATTTCCCCACAAGAATCCTTAGAGTGCCCCGCCGTCTCTTCAGTGACAGAGTGCCCCCACACACTTGCCGTCCTCTCAGACCTATTTATTATTCACAATTAAAAAAAAAAACCAACAAAGTAAAAATGGATTGAACAATAGATCAATAACTTTTTAACTTCACGTATGACATTAAATACACAGAGTGTTTGTCTCCTGGACAGGCTCTCCTGATGGCAGCCAAGGGCCCATCCTGGAACCCCCCCAGGTGCAGAGCATCACTTGCCACCAAATGTCCCCTCCTTGTGCCATAGCTCACTGTCTATCAGAGACCAAAAATGTTTTCAAGGTAAATTGATCTTACAGACACTGCTCTTTTAAAAGTAGGGTTGCCAGGTAAAATATAGGACACCAAGTTAAATTTAAATTTCAGGCAAATAATGAATAATTGTTTAGTATAAGTATGGTCCATGCAAACAATAGGGGACAAAAAACCAAAATCAATCAATCAATCAATCTATCTATCTATCTATCTATACTAAATCTGGCAACTCTGAGGGCAGGGCTTATTTTATTTTCTCCACAATTCAATGTCTGTTAATATCTTAGGCATTATTTTCCATATTATCATTGTACTCTGCTTCAAAGTGTTGAATTTTTGTCAAAAATAAAATAATGATGGACACGGACAACAGTGTGGTGATTGTAGGGGGTGGGGTATGAGTGGAGGTGGAAGAGGGTATAGGAAGGATAAATGGTAATTGAAAAAATATAATAAAAATAAACTGAAAAAATGGAATGAATTAAATATAATTTTACTTTGATTAATTAATGCCACTTGGCCCAATTAGCTACTCCTAGTGTGTTGCAAAAGCAGGGACAGGTCTCATCGACTGTGGCAGTATGAAAACTGGATGTCACGGAATTGGCTTGCTAAGGTTGGCAAAATGGTTTATCTGGATTTAATGACCAAGCATGAACCTTTAACTATAGAATATAGCCTTTAAGTATATTAGTACTATGCTTTTACATTGGAAATAAACAAATGTTTTGTAACCTGTAATTGTGATACAACTGTGCTGTTTGCATATCACATAGGGAGTAAGTTTCATAACACAGAAACTTTACTTGGAAACTTATAAATGTGACATTATGATTATGTAAACACATAAAAGGGAGATGTTTATGATCATGGGTAGTTTGAAGTCACTGTTTTTTGAAGGAGAAATATTTAAATTAGATTTAACAATAATTTCCACCAGGTTATTTACAGTTGAGAAAATTAATTAAAATGTCATCTGTTTAATTATTTTTTGTTTTCCGTAATTAAAATGTTAATTGAGTACATTTCTATGTGCAACTTATTTAATGTGTTGAGTTTTTGACAAAAGCAATGACAATGTTTTCTACCTTCTACATTGAAATGCTTAATTGTTTACTTAAATATTTTGGAGAAAAGATGAATATATTTAAGCCACATAGTTTGCAAAATATTTTCTGCTAGGGCTGCAGATAGCAGTAGATTTATAGGAAATTGTCACTTTAATTAGCAGAAAGGAAATGTACCAAAAGTATATTTTGGGTCTTGTATTTGCATATGAAAAAAGATAAAAATTAATTAGCTGTAAAATGTTCATTCAGAATGACATTTAAAAAAATATTGTTCAGTTACAGTTGTCCCACCTTTTTCCCTGTTGCTCTCCCCTGCCCTGCTCCCCCACAGTCAATCCCCATCCCAATGGCCGTGCCCCTGAGTCTCTATTCATGTTCCTTGATGGCCCTGTCCCTTCTTTCCCCTGTTTTCCCCCTCTCCCCTTCCCTCCGATCACTGTCAGTTTGTTTTTTAGTTCCATGCCTCTGGTTCTATTTTGCTTGTTTGTTTTTTTGTTGATTAGGTTCCACTTATAGGTGAGATCATATGGTATTTGTCTTTCACCGCCTGTCTCATTTCACTTAGCACAATGCTCTCCAGTTCCATCCATGCTGTCGCAAAGGGTCAGACTTCCTTCTTTCCTTCTGCTGTGTAGTATTCCATTGTGTAAATGAACCACAGTTTTTGATCCACTCATTTACTGATGGGCACTTAGGCTGTTTCCAGCACTTGGCTATTGTAAATTGTGCTGCTATGAATATTGGGGTGCATAGGTCCTTTTGAATTTGTGTTTCAGGATTCTTAGGGTATAATCCTGGCAGTGGGATCACTGGGTCAAAAGGCAGTTAGTTCCATCAGTTCCATGGAGCCATGTGAGTTCTTTATATATTTTGGAGATCAAACCCTTGTCTGAGGTATCATTGGCAAATATGTTTTCCCATATGGTTGGTTCCATTTCCATTTTTTTGATGTTTTCTTTAGCTGTGCAGAAGCTTTTTAATTTGATGTAGTCCCATTTGTTTATTTTTTCCTTTACATTCCTTGCCCTAAGAGATGCATCAGTAAGAATATTGCTGCGTGGAATGTCTGAGATTTTCCTGCCTATGTTCTCTTCCAGGACTTTTATGGTGACACACTTATATTTGTCTTTTATCTCTTTTGAGTTCATTTTGGTGTATGGTGTAAGTTGGTGTTCTGTTTCATTTTTTTCACATGTACCTGTCCACATCTCCCAACATCATTTGTTGAAAAGGCTATTTTTATTTACACTTTATGCTCCTGCCTCCTTTGTCTAATATTAATTGACTATATTGACATGGGTTTATTTCTGGGCTGTCTGTTCTGTTTCATTGGTTAATGTGTCTGTTCTTATGCCAGTAGCATACTCAGAATGACATTTTTAAGTAAAGAAACTGATTATAAGGAGAGGAACTTGCCTTACTAACAGAACAGGCTAAAGAATACTGAACACTTTTACATTTTTATACTGATGTACCCTTGACCTTTTCATTTGACAAACATTTGAGACAGTTGTTTAAAACAACATAAAGACCTATGCTTCAAAATTGGTTTGAATTTTCCTGTAACAATGGTTATGATTTCTCTTTTCCATGCAAACCTATGATCCTGACCTCTGTTCAGTAAATAAACATGCTGGTTGTATTTTGCAAAGCAAAGATGTTGTATATCAGCATAAAAACAAAATGAGTTCCTTTTCAAATAATTTATGAAGTGTAATGCTTTCCAAAAACAGCATCAGTGAGGCAATAGCATCCACTGTGCACCAGTCAGCAACCCAAGCAATTGGGGAATGAGGGACAGTGATGGAATAGATACAATTCTTTTTATTGCAGAGAATCAAGTTTAAAGATTTCTATATTCCCCCAGAACTTACTCTTTTGTTTCTTGATAAACCCTAAGACTTTCATACATAGTGGAATGAGGTGAGCTAGTGCTTTTTAGGAAGTAATAATCGTAAGGATAACACATACATAATGTTTATTTAATGCTCACATTGTTCTAAGTGCATAACTTGTAACATCTCATTTAATCCTCAAAACAATCATCTCAGGGCTATTATTATTCTCATTTTACAGATGAAGAAACAGGCACAGCTTTCCCAAGACCCTACAGTTGATAGGGCTGGGAGTTGAGAACAGACATTATAGACTCAGAGTATGTCCTCTTATCCTCCTACTATCCTTACCAATATTAAAAAGGTTTAGTGCAAGACATATCAAAATGTTCTGAGCAACCAGATATTTAAACTTATTGCAGCAAAGGTAGGAGGAAGTGCTTGTGTTGACACTTCAGTTCTAAATCTAATGGATTATTTATAGTCTTCCTCAATGGCCATTAAAATATTAAAGAGTGGTTAAGAGCAAACAAGGGGCAGCATAGGCTTGTAAAGTCATTTTCTAAGAATTAATCATTGTTCGTACATAATGAACCTTCTGCCCTTAATGGGGATAGGATCAGTAATTTTGTGGAGCTACATTGCATGTGTTAGAATTTCAGCTCTGCCACTTACTAGCCAAATGATCATGGACAAATAACTTAATCTCTATAAGCTTTAATGCCTCCTTTAACAAAATGCAGATAATAATTTCTCCTTCGCAGGGTTGTTATGAAGATGAGAGAGAAAGTACAGAGCGCAGTGTCAGTTTCATACTACAGACACACTAAATGGGAGCTACTACAAATTAAATATGCAAATAATTATGTTGAGAAGTATTGAATTGGACATTAGTTAGTATCTGGTAGGATATCTCTGAAGAGATTTAGGGAGAATATATGTAGAATTGTTGTTTAACTGGCCTAAGAGAATAGGTTATTGCAATTTCAATGGTTTGCCTGTTACTAGCAGTGAATATTTATTAAAAATTAAAATGAAACTTCTCCATCTGTTATAGTACCAGGGAATAACCACTAAGAGCTGGTTCACTTTGCTGTTTTCCTTTCCCTTCAACAATTTTACCCATCAGAACTGTAGGAAAGAGAAATAACGAAAGGGAAAGATGCAAAATAGAGCAAAGAGAATATGGCTTCAAGAAGCCATGCTTGACCTTGAAGGCAGGCTTGGAAGCAGAGAAAGGGGATGACTTGGACTGTTCTTTGCACATCGCCCCTGACAGGGGCTACCCAATGTGGCAGGGCAATTATTGGGTGGATCTGCCCTTGTTGGAGTACTGGAGAGAATGCTTGGGTGTCGCCATATAATACACAGTAGTTTTCAAGCTTGAAAAAAATGTATGACACACTAAGAAATGCATTTTACTTTTCATTCTAGTTTACTAGATGTAAGCATCATGAGTGCAGGGATTTGTATGTGTTGTAGTCACTGATGTGTCTGAGCATCTAGAAAAGTATCTGGTGTGTGGTAGGTGCTCAATAAATAGTTGTGGAATATCTCTGTCAATCAATAAATCATCCTTCTAGGAAAGAAGTTTCATTGAACATTCTTACACATACTATATGCTTGCAATGCTTTCTGAAACTTTCTATTCCATTCCATAAAAAATGCAAACAAGACCTACTAAATTAAGTATATTTACTGGGGAGAGAACCTTAATAGGTCATTCTTTCCAGTCCTCTGTTAGGATCTACAGTTTGAAAAGCACTGCTTATCATTGGGAGCAATTGGCTTTGCATGTGAATTGGCTTATGTGGTTGAGACTTATCTTTTTGTCTGTCACAGGCTGCAGGCTGGTAGAATAAGTCAACTAGTATTGAGGATTCTTTCCCAAATTCTGGGAAGTTCTGAAAGTATTTGCTGCACCTGACTGGGTCTTGTTTTTTTGAAGCTCCCATGTAATTGTTAATTGTTGGGTAGTGCTGTAGCTGAGCCAGTGTCTGTATGCCTGACTGGAACAGTGTGCATGCAGTTCTCCATGAGGACAGAGGATTGGAAAGAGTGACCTATAAAGGTGTCCTCTAACATGAGCACATTGTAGTCCATGAAGATGCTGAAGATAAAATTAACTACTTGGTGGATTTTGGCACTTTAAAAATCTTTCTGATTTCTTTCTGAGTTATCTATACTTAAATTTTATATTCACTGGGAGTCATGAAGAAGAAAGATGAAGTAGAGAAATTTATGCAATTAAGTGTTTTGATGGGAGTGGGAGTTGGAAGTCTTTCATTTCCTGAGAAAATATGTGGGAGTAAAAAGGATAATGTATTCAAATTTACATTCATTGTGAAGGAGCATTGGAGATCCTGTTTCTGTTGGGTTTCTCACCTTCACCTCCTTTTGGATAATAGAACTAGAAAAGCTATATTTTGGCTTAAGGTTTAAGTCAACTTTGGGTAGGCTTTCTAGAAGAGTTAATTGGATATTAATTGTAATGTATACTCTAGGTCTGAGTGCCATACACTCTCTAAGGTATCTACAATGTTATGAGCAAAAACCTGGATGTGGAAACCCCCCAACTGTGTGGGTAGAATGGGCACTAGCAGGGAGAAGGGTTGCAGAATGAGACTGACAGGCTGAAGGTGGTATCCAGAGGTGTTGCTGAATAGCAGGTGGAAGCAGCTAACACAGTCACTGGCATCTTGTAGGTGTATCAATGGCTAATCAGCATCTGTTGGCTGGTCTTGGAAGTTCAGTGATGGCTCCAAAGGAGGTGATATTTAGAATTGCAAGGAGCAGACAAATACCATTGGGCTAACAATTCTATCAGCTTGCAGTCACAAATTCTGAGTCAGGACTGGCCAGAAAATTTCAGGGGCATGATCCTACAGAATCAGAAACTGATGATAAAGTATAGGAACAGTATGGACAAATGGTCAACATCAAGTGGTAAAGGGAGACTTTGTTTACTGTTCAAGGCACATGCCTGGGTCACAAGGATGTGGTTTAATGACAAACAGCTGGAGTAACCAGACATTGATTATGAGAACATTAATGTTGCCAAATCAAGATTGGTCCTTGAGAGATGAAGTTAAAGGTAAAGCTGGGTAGAGTCCAAGGGTTACAAGTGTTTGGAAAAGGGAGATGAAAGATGGAAACGAGGCAGGGCCTGACCCTTCATCCAAGGACATTTAATACAATAATAACACCAGAGTAAGAAAGGCAGGGCACTTGATGTCCGAATGAGTCAGAATCCCAGAGACTCACAGTAATGTGGAATATGAAATATCTTTAAGTTAGTTGCATTGTAGTCCAGAAGAATTACATTTGCTTTTTAAAGACCATTGATATGGGACAAATGGAGCAACTAGAGCAAATAGAGCAACTAGATTCTCAACTAGTAATTATTTGCTCTCCAGGGGCACTGGCAGCATCTGGAGACATTTTTTTTTTTTTTTTGGTTTTCACAACTTGGGAGGGGGTTTGCTATTGGCATCAAGTGATGCTACTAAGCATCCTACTGTGTGCAGAACAACAAAAAATTATCCAATCTGAACTGTCAATAGTGCCCAGACTGAGAAAACCTGAAATAAAGTAAGGTCACTATTACATAGACTTGATTGAGTATTGAATTTTTATGAGCAATGCAATATATTTCTGAGTGCACCTAAATTAGTCTAACTTTGTTGTTGGCAAACCATGATTCTACCAGAGAGTAAGTGTGACTAGGAGTATATCACCCTCAAGGTGCAGAGCAGCCCAGCAGCAAGCAGACTGGGGTTAGGTGAGGAAGCGTTTGATCATTTATTTACAGGCCTGTGAGGGAGCCTGAGCTTCCAGTACGACTGGCAAGCTGTCCCCAGTTGTGGCCTGGGATCTATGGGATTTTGTGTAGTGTGTTTACCAGAGGTCACTCAACCTCTGTAGCTACTCTGACTTTTGCCCTCTTTGGAACTGCTGATGGTAAGAGCCTACAGTTAAGAACTCACATCATTCTTTTTTCCACACATTTCTGCTCAGTGCCCAAATCCTGGTCCACTCTGACACAGGCTTTCCACGAGCTACAGAGATTTAGTACAGACAAGGGAAAAGAATAATGGTGATGAAGCACTTACAATGAAGGGCAATGAATGCGGGGGTTGATAATTCTCTTTAGATGGTCTGGTAACATTAAAACAAGCAATTGATTCCAAAACTGAAACTTAAACTTGTTTTTCTGGTGAATATTTTGAAGAATATATCTAGGGTTATTTCTCAATCAATAAGTCTGTTTAGACTTGATGACCAGGCAGTTTGCTCACTACTGTTTCCCTTCTGATGTTGTTGCTTTCATCACTGGCTCCATTATTCAAGAAGGTAACACCCCAATGTGACTGCTGTGAGTTACAGTGATCAGTAAAGCTTGCCTTGTGCCCTGATGTCCTCAGGTTACGTTTTGTCATCTTTCTCCTGTAGAAGGAAGAAAATGAGCCCTTAAATAGGTTTGTGAGACATTCAAGGTACTGACAAACTTCACATCTGAACTATAGAGTCCTAGTTCATGGGAGCGGTTTTTGGATAACTCACAATGAAGAAATTATGAGAACACATTTTTTTTCTCACTGTCTACCAAATCTGATGGGCTGGAAACCAACACAGACAAGGAGCTAGAGTTTGTGGGCTCGGGTCAGACTTACCCAAGCTGGAGTTCCAGCTCTTTCACCTAAGATCTCTAAGACCTTGGCCATGTTGCCTAACATCACTGTGACTCAGTTTTCTTATGAAAACTGAGGGGGAAAATGGGGGAAATTATGAGGGTTAAATAATATATGTGGTAGTTTATTTGACAGAATGCCTATGTCAGTAAGGACAAAATAAATATTAATTATTTGTTATCATGACTGTTGTTGTTAGTTGCATTGAACCATCCATACACTCACTTCTGACCTTCTTATTGTTAAAGGTACAGAGTGTGAACTGAGGCTTGGATTTTATGTTGGTGGGGCTACTGGACACCGTTCAGTGCCTTTTCCACTAAAGATAGATGTTTTGCCTTTTCCTTTTGGGGTTTCTTTTAAATAGCTTTGGTGTGTGTTACACATAAGAAATTAAATTTATAGAGATGTATTTCAAAATTCAAGACATAAATCTTTATTCACCCAAATACTAGTTACTATGAAATGGAAATATGACTCCATTCAGAGTTATACTTAAACACTAAGTCATTTGAACCTTGTTCCTGGGATCAGTGATTGGAAGTCTTCAGCATGTTTCTAATGAGGAAAAGCCATGAAGAAAATGTGCCTGGCTATGCTCCTGTTGAAGAGCTGGAGCAGAGGTTCTCAACCTTGACTGCTCATCAGAATCCCCTAAAGGACATTCAGGTTTCTGGGCCCTCTGCAGGGAATGGAAAGGTTCTGCAGGTTGCTAACTGATTTGAAAGTCAGTGTGTAGGAAATATTCAAGCCTCTGGGTATGTGGGCCTAGTTATATAAAATTTTAAAAAATATTTCAGAAGGAGAGTGGGTGTGAATGTGGGGGTGGGATTTTTCCATGGTTTATTTGTTTGGAAAGGTAAGTTGAAGAAAGAGCTTGTGTCTCTTCACTAAAGGGATCATAAAGGTTCAAATTAAAGGCTTTGGAAACACCTTGGTACTACGGTGCATTTTTGGCACACGTTGTAGAGAGGGAACTGAAGTTGCTGCCTGTATTTCCTGCTGGGATTGGGCCACCAATTTGGAGGAGAGACAGGGAAGAAGGGGAAGGGGAAGTTGGAAAGAGGTGAAGGGAGGGAAGGAGGAAGGGAGAGAGAGAGAGAGAGAGAGAAAGAGAAAATAATTTGATTTTAGCACTTCACCAAATACTCTACTGTAATGCTATAATCTTGGCAAGTTTTTAAAAATTAGGATCTCCTTTTGAAAAAGGAAATGAGATAAATAGTACACACTCTCATCTGTAACTTCTTTCCAGGTTTGCAATCTGTCAAAGCTATTTTCTTTCTTTCTCCTCTTTAACAAAGAATTATAAACAGGAATCTTGGCACTAGGCAGAAATCAGTTATTCAAGTTTTTTACCCAGGGTACTCATTGTGTTTTGGATCAAAAAAGAAAATCATCTGGTATTCAGGACCCACAATTCTATTATTATTGTTTAATAGCAAAGCAAATTAAATTTTTGTAAAGTTACCCAGATGAACCCAAAGAGGGTAAAAGAGTGGGGGAATTTGAAGTTGAAAACCTGTAGCTGATTGTCACAGCTAAGTAAGTGTTCACTTACACAAGTTCAACAAAAGCAGGGAGAAAATTAATAGGTTAAGAATGAACACTCTTCATTTTGTGTTTGACTTACTTGATAAAATGTAAGTAGCAGCTGATTGGCTTCTACTATATGCCAGGTGTGTGGTACATCCTGAGGCTGCAGAATTAAATATGACATAGCTCTTGCCTGTAATGGCCCATGATGTAGGGAGGAGGCGAGAACATGAGCAGATAATGGTTATATAATGTGCGAAGTGGGGTTGTGGAGATGTCCACACATTACTATGCGTGTATAGCTACAGTTCACAGAGTGCCTAATCTGTGGGATTGTGTTGGAGAATTGACCTGTATGGGGTATGTATGTGTAACTCCGAATTCCACAATAGTTCTATTTTTATCCCCATTTT
Organism: Anoura caudifer; assembly: GCA_004027475.1. Lineage (NCBI taxonomy): Eukaryota > Metazoa > Chordata > Mammalia > Chiroptera > Phyllostomidae > Anoura > Anoura caudifer. The sequence goes on from PVKU01006743.1 coordinate 88,744, forward strand.
ACACATGAAAGAATCAAGACTTAGAGTGATTACATTGTCTAAGATCATGTAGTTTTTATCGGAACTGAGATTTGAACTTGTAGTTCTGAATGACCTTGAAACCTCTGCATTATAATAATGCTGCAGTTTTTACCCTCTGCTCTCATTCGTGTATACCTTCTGTCAAGCTATCAATAACATGCAATTATTCATTTTTCCAGGTAAATCTGGAATTCTTTTTAGATTGAAAATGTTTCAGAAATTGTTTATATCTAATGGGGATTTTCTCAGGTGTGTAATATTAAAAAGGAGAGCTAGAACTCACAGTAGTCTCAACTGAAGCTTTTCCGTGCAAGATACATAACTGTGGAGGAAGAAATGTGATGGTCCATTACATTCTCCAATGCAGACACATCCTCCATGTTAAAGCGCAATAAATCTGTTCTTTGCAGAAGTGTCCATTGTCTGTGCACATACATGTTTATAGAAACAGTGAGCTGAGTCTCAGAAGTATACAGTAGAGGTTGACACATTTTTCCCGTCCTGGGTAAGTTTTGTAGCTGATCTCAGGTACTAGAATTTGAAAGATTTGGAGAAAAAATGTATCTGTTTAGTGAGAAGAGAGAGGTCTCTGATCTACAGCTTACTAAATTTATGTTTTAAATATCTTCACATTTTATGTTATAAAGGTTTTGCTAGGTTGTGCTTTATAACACACAGTTGAATGCTACTATTATGGATGTTAGTTTTCTTCCCAGAGGTAAGAATGAATACAACATAATTCATTCCGCCATAACATGAACTATTAGAAGTGATGCTTCTGGCTATTAGGGGTAAATCATATCTGTGGAATGAATTAAGAGTTGGGCTGTTTGCAGTGTATTGAATTTTCCCATTTCACAACTGCATTCATGAAATCCAAATTTGATGAAAGCTGTTCATATTAAATTTGATAAGCCTAATCTAGCAACTTATACAAATTATAAAGCTCCTTTGGAAATTCTATGACATTTGTGTTATTTTGATCCTTTAGTAATTAAGTCATTTTAAAATTAGGTACCTGTACTTAACCATATATTAGTGGAAGGACTTCATAATTTATGACTCTTACTGAATTCAGAATTCAGTGCTCTAGTCTAATTTTATTGTTATGTGTTGACATTGAAGAATCTAAGATTAGTGAATAATCTTAGTTTCAGTTGGAATTCACTGAACTTTTGAGGAATTTCTGCAATGTGCACAGTACTGTACAAGGTATAGTTAGTTGGAGGAGGAAAAAGAGCTAATCCTCACTCTCTAGAAATTACTGCCTACTAAGATAATAACAGGCAAGAGTTCTTACTGGCATTTCTCCTGTTACTTGTCAGAGAGGGACACCTCCTTGGAATTAGCCAGGTGGGGAAAATGACATATCTTATACTATTTAAATTCTTATTGGGAATAAGTACAATGATTCTAGACGAATGTAAATAGAATCTCTTTGCCCAAGTACTTTAAAAGTCTTATACCTGGTTCATTTTATAAAAAAATAAATTACCCATTAATTCATTATCTCCCAATTCTGACTTTGGAAGTAAATTCTTTTCATCTATTCCCCTGGCTCTGTCTTACCATAAACTGCAAACAAAGTTGTTTCTCGAGAACTCAGTTGGAATTAGTAAAAAAGTCTTTATTGTGAATATTTTAGGATTTAGTTTTATTATTTTCAACATCTGTAATAGTTCAAACAGTGCCTGAAAGGAATTGCTTGGAATATTTCAGTTAGAGATTTCTATGGACCTGCTTTAATGAATGGCTAAAAAATTGATTTATAATTAGTTTTACACAATTTTCACATGCATTTATATGGGAATGGGCATGCTTAGATTCCTCCAAATAGTTTTTCTTCTTCTGAATGGGTTAAATACTATTTTCTAAAATGTTTAGAAATTAATTTATTAATTTATTGAGTTAACTTCCCTTTTAAAAATGGGTGATAAAAACATAAACATCAACTCGACCTGTAATTCGAATCAGTGATTTTCTTTAACATAACAGGTAGTACCATTGATAAGTTAAACATAAAAATCCCCTTGCCTATTAAATTTTATCACATTAAATTTCTCTATTAGTTATACATTTAATATTAAAAAATTATTAATGATGTTTGCAGAAATGTTAGCCTATTACAAGATCTTTTTGAAAGTTCAGACCTGTTTAATAGACCCAGAGGAAAGCTGGCTGTAATTTGCATAGACTTCACTTAGCTGAAATATTTTATATGTTTAGAAGATACAAGCCGACATTTTATAGCTAAGAGCATAAAGGTTTTTTTATACATAAGAAAAATGTTTATCAGTTAACAGACCAGAAAATGTCATGAGCATTGCTGTGACAAGTTCCAATGTTTCCAAATACGATGGTAGCAAGTTGAAAAATATTGCATGTTATTTTTAATTCTTTCCCTCTTTAAAATTATTTTGACTTCCTTATAATTCAGATTCTATTTTAGCTGTCTGTACCTTTGGTAGCAAACTGTTTTAATTCATTCTTGAAATAATCTCACTTGGTTCTCACACTTCCTTCACTGAATTCATAGCAGGTTTTAAGGCTAAATTGGGCCCACTGGAATTTATGGAATGGAATTTTATCAGGTCGGGGTGGTATTTCGGAGGTGATAGCTCCGAAATGGAGGTGAGATCTGTAGCCAGATGTGACTATGTTTTAAATTGATCTTTGAAGTGTTGAACAACTTTATCTGCTGTAACATTATAAATATTATCTATTTTTTTCTCAGTGATTTCTTTTTTTTCCTCAAGGAAGGAAACTTTCTGAATACAAATGCACTTAGAATGAGTTCTTGATTTGCCTGACAGTTAGTTCATTAATAGAATGACCATATGCTAATGAAATGATATAATAATAGCAGCTAATACCCAATTAGTTCCTAACTCTGTATTAAATATTTTACATATGTTATTTCATTTACTTTTGGATGGGGAAGCTAAGCTTCTTCAACCAAGTCTGTTTTATTGTGTCTCTAGCATTAAGCAGAATGGCATCTAATAGGTGCTCACTGAATATTTGAAGAATGAATGAATAAAAGAATGAATAAATAGGAAATATCTGAGGACAAAAGAGAAATAGTTGAACAAAAATGCAATAAAAGTAACTTTTTAGTTTATAGTCTGAACAAATGCATTGGTTTGGGTAGCACCAAAGTGAGGGGTGGGGGTGGGAGAATTTTTTCCTTGGTATATGAAGTGCACACTTGCCTTTCTAGAACCTTTGAAACTGAACAAGGGAGTCACAACTTTTTCCTCTGAGAAACAGGTGTGTCCCTGATTAAAAAATTTTTTTTTGACAAAGCAACATGCTGATCCAAAATTCAGACCTCAGATTTGCCATATCCCGGAGAAGGCTATTTCTGCCATAGATAACAAAGACTGATCTTTGGTCATAATGGATTCTAGTTTGCCCCTATTTTATTCCCCAAGACTACAGGATACAAAATAAATAGCATGTTTTAAAGTACTTTGTTTTGAAAATGTTATTATTAGAGTTAAAAATTAAGTTCATACTGTTCAGATTACTTTTTTGGATTTAAAAATTTGGAGCTGCCTAGCTTTAAGGAGAAAAACAGAATTAAACATAAATATCAGGAAACAAGGAACAAAAGGAGAAAATGTTAAATTATAACAGTAATATGTCAAGAAATAGTAGACATTTGAAAAATCTCCTTTGACCACAAAATCACCATGGATGTGACCAATCAATTCCGTTTTTAAATCCTGGATTGAAAAGACACAGAGATGAGACTTATGGTAAATTGATTGCCTAAAATATGTAAATCATATAATTATTTTAAGAATATGATTTAAAAATAAAACTAGGAATCTGGGATGGTGTGATGCCTTAAAGTAGATACCTTAAACCAGTGTCCCATTGGGCAGGTAAGGATTGAGAAAATGGCACAAAGAAGGCCTCATTAACTGAAGGTCCCTGGCCCTGGAAGAAGGCCCTTACATGTGGATCTACTTAAAGTGGGAGCCAACTTTTCAAGGTAAACAGTAAAACAAAATAAAACACGTGACTGGGACTTTATTTTAAAAATCAAATCAAAAGTTATGAAACTAATTTCCTCTGAAACCTGTATGTTGTCTGCAGTTGTTACTTGGTCTAACTGTCCACAGGTCAAAGGCCAATGGATTGGTGAATATTTTCATGTTATGACAACTTTGCTTTTCTATATAATCCCTTTATTGAGAGGACTCAAATAACACATTCTCAGACAACTGAGAACTCTTATAATTCAGCTCCCAAATCAAAACCTCTATCCTGACACCAAACTCTGTTGCTGAGAAATAATTGGTATATTCAAAATTGTCCTGATTGGCTGGCTACCAGAGCATTTCAAATTCAGAAAACTGTTTGAGCCATGTATTAGTTTGCTAGGGTTGCCGTAGCCAAGTGCCTCAAACCAGGAGGTTTACAGAACGGAAATTAATTGTCTCACAGTTCTGGAGGCCAGAAGTTCGAAATTAGGTGTTGGCAGAGTTGGTGTCTTCTGGGGACTGGAGGGAGGATCTGTTCTAGGCCTCTCTCCTTGGCTTGTGGATAGTCATGTTCTCCCAGTGTGCTTGTGTCTTCATATATCTTTTTTCCTCTCTATGTCTGTCTGTGTGTCTAAGTTTCTCCTTTTTGTAAGGATACCTGTCATACTGGAATAGGGCTCACCCTAATGACTTCATTTTAACTTGGTTACCTGAATAAAAACTCTATCTCCAAATACCGTCACATTCTGAAGTTCTGGAGGTTAGGACCTTGGAGTTAGGACAGCAATGTATTTTCTTTGGGAGGACACAATTCAACCCATCATAATATGCTACTCTTTTTTTTTAAAATCCTCACCTGAAGACTTTTTTAATTGCTTTTAGAGAGAGGGGAAGGGAAAGAGGGAGAAAGAGACAGACAGACCTTGATGTGAGAGATAAACATCAATTGGTTGCATTCTCATAAGCACCCCAACAAGGGATTGAACCCACAACCTGGGTATGTGCCCTGACTGGGAATTGAATCCATGACCTTTAGGTCTATAGGACAATGCTTCAAACAACTGAGCAACCTGTCCAGGGTGTACTTTATTTTATTTTATTTTTTTTACTAGATAGGTAAAGGCTGTGTCTATAGAACTAAAAATCAAAGGAGTTAAGTACAGAGGAACTGTTAATGTAATGATTCCTGAATAAAATGATGTTTGTTGTTTCAAGTCACTCAGTTTTGGGGTGGTTTGTTATATAGCAATTCATAACTGATACCATGATAATGCTTAAGCTTGCTTCCAAGATTTCTCAGAGTTTAGAGATCAGTGTTTCTGTACTAAAATCTCTTTACCAAGATTCTGGAACAGGGGTTAATAACATCATTTATGGCTGACTAGGACAGCCTTTCAGATTGATTCTCTCATTGGTTTAGCTTCCTGTGGCCTGGAAATTAAATCCCCCACTGTGTGCAATTTTCACTTATTGAGAAGGTTGGCAAGCTCTTCCTTGGTGTGCCTGGATAAAGATGAAAAAATGAAATCTTTAGCACCAGTGTTTGGGAATTTGCTTTTTGGTTGTTTTGAATATTTGATTTACATGAGTGTTGGGGGAGATCATCGATAGTATGTGATTGCTGGGTGACCGGCAAGCTGGGCCCAGGCAATCAGAGGCTCCCCACTCCCGTCCCTGTCCTTGGAATGGACATTCTGCCCACCATTCCCACAATAGGAGCTGTTTCGAGGACATAGCCTTGAGAGTAAGGTGCTGTTGAGATCATCTGGGTGGTGTACGTGACCAAACCCCATTTAGCCCTCCATATAAGCTTTTACGTTTCTGATGTGGGTGCAGAGATCTTCTCTCCTTGCAACCACCCAGCCAGACACCCCTCATATGTAAGTTTCCTTTCTTATTGAACCTACCACCTACCAAGCTGGAGTGGGTTCTCTCTGTCTTTCCCACCTTTTTCTTTGCCTTTCTTTGCCCTCCTTGTACCTGGACCAGTTTCAGATTTCACCAGGGGGAACTCCCAGGGATGTGAACCAACAATGAGTATGTAAGTATTTGTCAGTGTTTATCTTTAATATCTTTAGAAATTGTACTAAATAACAGGGAGTTTGGTTTATGCCCAGCAATTTAGTTTCTCAAAGATATTGACTATTTCTGCTTTGATGTGGGGAAAACAGTTCAAAGGAAATGAATATCTTTTTCATAAAGTAAGGCAATTAGCTAATAGCTGTAGCAGGGAATGGTAAATAAAAATGTCCTGTTTATGTTTCAACTGAAAGCCTAGTGATTTTTTTTTTTATTTTATGGCTATGATTCTATAGATGTATTAAACATGCCAGGACTAGAAAATATGTTGACTTTACCTTGGTTCCTGTTGTGAAATGCATCATGCATGAAATTCTCACATACTTCTGGACATTTATACATGTCATTTTTGTAGGAGAAAATAATTCCAATTTATTAGGTCAGATATGGTGAGAAAGGAGTTCCTTTAAAGTCATATGATTAATGCTAATAATGCATTATTATAGGACCTTAATTCATGCGGGGTTTTTCTTTCTGTCATTTTTTCTTGTTTCACTTAGATATTAGCTATTATTCAGTGCTTTGCTCAGTCTTATACTCTGGCAGCTGCCACCCACAAGCTCATTGGTGAAGAACAATTTCTGAGTGTAGATATAAAGGAAGCCATGCATATGGCAGGATATTCTTCCTGCTGTTTCTAGGGAAGTTACATAGTATCATGGAAGTAATGTGGTCTTTGGAATCCAACAGATTCTAGCCCAAATGTTAGTCCTTTATTATTAGCTGTACATAACCAAAGGACAATTATTTACCTTTCTGTGTCTCAGTTTTCTTACCTGTAAAATAGAGATAATATCAGTACCTGCCTTACAAGATTATTTTAAAGCTAGAAATAGTAAAATGTGTGTAAGAAGGCTTATAACAAATGGTAAATACTACTACTGCTACTTTGTTGCATTGAAAAAAACCCTTTCAGATAAAGACAGATCAATTTGGTAAGAGTTATGAACCTTGGGCTTGGAGGGCAGGTTTCTGTGCTGTATAGAAGCAGTGGTAGGGACAAAATGGCTCAGCTTAAGGAGCTTGGCAGCGGGACTTTTCTCCAAATAGCCCTATTAACTTCATAGTATGATACTCAAAACTGGATGATTTTTAAGATAGTGGAACTGTTTAGTGTCATCTTGGAACAGAGAATATGCATTTTTTAAAAAACTTGTCTAGGTGATTCTGATAATCCGGCAGTTTTAGGAACTACTTCTTAAGATTCAGATCTGGCTCTGCCAGACCAACTTTGGGCATCATTGGATGAGGAGCTACAAATTATTCTGAAAACATTTTATCTTTTTAAAAAAAACTATTAGGCGTTTCCACTCTGAACAAAATTAATACAATTCCGTAATGTCATCTAAAATCCATACATATACAAATTGCCCAAATTATCTAAAAAAATGTCTTTTATAGTTGGTTTGTTTGAATCTGTATCAAAACAAGGTTCACACATTGTATTTGGTTGCTATGTCCCTTAAGTATTTCTTCCTTTTTTTATGTCAGTGACTTGTTGGAGACACTGTGTCATTCATACTATAAATTATGCCACAATTCAGATTTGCCTGATTGCTCTCTGATGTGTCAATTGACCTGTTGCTCTATCTTTGTATTAATGTAAACTGGTAACTTGATATAAAGGCTTGATTGGATTCAGATTTGATTTATTTTTGGATTATTATATTTCAACATGTTATAATTCATTGCAGTTATCCTTTTTGAGGAGAACTGTACCATTTCAGGTCAGTGGGAACTCCTTCATATTGGCTCTGGTGTCCTTTGACACAAACCTATTAGTTACTGATAATGTCCTTGCTTCCTGGCACAAGATGTGCCGGTCAGGTTCATCTTGCTGTATGTCTAGCATCAGTGTTCCTAGAAGGAGCTTTGCTTTAGTTCATTGAGGAATGGTACTTAAAGACCACAATATGAGTGTCAGGAGAGTTCACTGCTACTGTGTTTTAGTGTGTATGGCCTTCTCTGGAGAAGGGTTAGGAAATACATATTTAAAAACAAACCATGACTGTAGGCATGTTTCTAATTCAAGTTTAAGGTCATAGAATTTTTACTTAATTTGCTTACATTTTTATACTTTAAAAATAAAGAGTTATTTCCTCTTTTTTGTCTTATGCTGGAAATTCGAAGGCTATCAGCCTAACGTGCATAGTTGTGCGGGCCCTTGGTCTGTCTGCTGTTATATGCGTTCTTCACCCATTCTCTGGTTTACCCTGTATTGTGAGAGGTTGACCCCAGCAGGTTGCATTTCCCTGGCTCCCCTGTCATTAGCTTCCAGTTGATCTTTGGCGGGGGCACTGCTAGGAGATTGGCATATCTACCTCTGCCTTGAGAATCCTCTGCCATGGGCTGTGTCTCCTCTGAAGCCCCAGCTTCCCTTGTCCTGACTTGCCATAGTTTCAGCTTTCATTGTGTGACTCTGGCCTCTGGCTCTAGTACTCACTTTCTCTCTGGCTTAGGCATGGTAGTAGCTTCCTCTTGGCGCTAATCTTGGAGTTGTCTCACTGTCCTCTGGGTTTTTACCTCTCCTATTACCTGTGTAACTAATTCCCTACATTATAGCCTTTCCATTTTAAATATTCAAGTGGTTTATATTGCTTGGTTAGACTCTGGTAAAATAGTGTTGCTTAATGATTTAAAATTTTATTGTATTAACAGAATGCTGTGAATTTTGGACTCCTTGGGGCTTGCAAACTGAATCCTGACAGTCATTATTATCATTATCACAAGGCATATTAATCATCACACTGTGGGTATCATTTCATACATTTATGCTTTTCCTTTTTAATCATAACTGCTAGCCTTTGTCTAATTATACTTCCCCTCTGGCTTCTGAATCCACCATTCCCACTTCAGGCCATTTGACAGCCTCCCTAGATTTTGCAGTAACCTCGCAACTCTCTTACCACCTTCAGTCCTTTCATTCTCCAGTCTATTTTAATATATGCTGTCAGATTTATTTTTATAAAACACAGCTCTGATAATGTTACACCATCACTGAGAAAGAAAATTTCCTGTGGCTCCCCATCACCTACTGCATAAGCACCAACTCTTTGTGCTGGCCTTCCATATTTTCCACAGACTATCCCGAACTTAACCCTATGTTGAGTTTCTCATCATACAAACCATACTTCAGCCTGTTGATCCATTGGCATGAAAGATCCTTGCAAGGTAGAGAAATATTCCTGACCTATTTGGGATGGGCTATTTGAAATGTCTTGTGAAGAGATCAAGTCAAATTAAGCTTAAAGCTCTTTTGCTGTGTGGCCTGGGAGCAAGAGAGACTGCCTGAAAGAAGGGTGAAAGAACTCTTGCCAGTAGGCCATGAGAAGGTGCCACATGGCTTCAGATTAACCAGAGATCCTGCCTGGACGACGACACAGCTGACGGTGTCAAGAGCCTGGATCCCAGACGTTTGCTTCTCTTCCTTGCAATTACGGTACCCTGACTTAGGGCAGAGGGAGATAGGAAGCACTG